>PVIR01019441.1:0-31888 GCA_004026965.1 Petromus typicus
GTGGTTCTTCTACAGAATGGAGTACTACTCTGCCATAAAAAATGATAAGTTTGAATCATTTCTACTTAAATGGACATACCTTGAGGATATCCTCATAAGTGAAATAAATAGGGCACAGATAGGTACATATCGCATCTTTTCTCTGGTATGAGAAAATAAAGATGTAAATGAGTCCTAGCATTGTATGTTATATATTGTGTAATAGAAAATGCTCGATGTAAAATAGGGTGAAAGGGGAAAATGTTGAGATTGTAACAAAAAAGCAAGGAAACAAATTTTATGTATATGGGGGGGTGGTAGGGTGGGTAGGGCTATGGGAAAAAATGAGAATTAAGTTGTGTCTTATGCTGGTACAAATCCCCATTATGGAGTGCAATCATGATGTGTATATTTAATGTACCAATAAAGATTTTTTAAAAAGTTGGAAATAAGGTTGTAGGGGTAAATAATGAGGGGGGAAAAGAATGTGAAAGTAATAAAGAAAAAAGGAAACAAAGCTTATGTATATAGGGTGTGGGGGTTGCAGTATGAGGGGAAAGGGGAAAAATGAGAATCAAGTCATGCCATATTCTGGTACAAACTCTCAAAGTTGAATGCAATGATGATGTGCATTCATAACTTACCAATAAAGGTTGAAATTTTTTTAAAAAGTTGGAAATGATGTCGAATAATTAGGAAAAAGGAAAAAGTATAGCAATACACAGGATCATCAGATAAAATATCACACAGCCATCAAAGTGTCATTTGTTCAGCACTCACATCATGTAACAGTGTGCTCAATAATGATTGTTATTTCTTAGAGTAAAAAAAAGTAAATAAAATGCTTAGAAATTTATAATCTAAAGATTTGAAATATACAGAAGCAGAATAAGGAAGAACAGACTTAATATTACTATAAAAGGTATACATAAAGTTCAAAATGCATTTAGCCAAATATTTTTCTTTATTTCCTATATTTTACAATGAACATGACTACTTTTAATAACATTTAAAAATAAATTTCATTAAACACAAAACTTTCAGCTTCTGTAGTTGATTCATTGAAACTTATCTATCAGTGATATTCAAATTGCTGAATATCTCCTGAATTCCAAGTTATTTTTTTCACTACAAATGATCAACCTCAGGCTTTGCACAAGCCAGGCAAACATTCTACCATAGTACTATGCCCTCAGTTTGTAATTTACTTTTTAATTAATCAAAAAGTAGAAGATGACAAACGGACTTGTTCCCCAATCTCATTCTTGTGAACACTCACTCAGAAGTCTTGCATTACATAGGTAGGGAAAAGTTGGTTTGTTTAAATTATTTGCAAACAAAATATCTGCTACTTACAAAGGAGGATATTATGACTTTTTTTCTAGGAAGAAAAACAATAACAGTCCAAGTGAGTGTTTAATATTACCTAGAAATGTTCATTATTAGAAATTATTAGAAAAACTTACTTCTCAGGACATTTTCAAATTATTATCTTGGAATAGTTACTTCAGGTTTTATCTCATAGCCCTTGAGGCCCAGTTACTTAGTTTTGACTAGTTTCCAATTTATTAATGCAAGATAAAAGTCTTATGGGAATTGTGAAGGATGAAAACAAACGTATAGAGAAGGTACTTTTTAGTCTAGAAACATAAAGAAACATTTCTAAGTAAATAAAATTTGTTTCACTTGGCCTAAAAGATAGTTAAAGGGAAGTGATGTAAGTAAAGCCACAACCTTATAATGATTTATAAGAATGTGTGAAATGACTGCATTTCCAGCTTCCTTTTACTCTCTCCTGTGCCCACTGTGGATGAACACAGCAGACTCCTCCCTCTTGTTCAGAGCTTACATTTTTGGGGAAAACAAAGCATCGTCTTGCACTATTCTCACTGCCAGGGCTTATACAGTTGTATCGCATTGCCTATTCTGATCTTAAGGATTGCAACTTTCCTGCTTGGTGAATTTATGACACCTGTGTAAAAGGGGCTTAGCACTGTCTTATTTAAAGGTGCATTTTAGTAAACATTTCATTCCTGGGAAGAGATTGACTTCCTGTTGATAAAATAGGTTGGCAGCTATGAAGTTTCTTCCTTGTGCCCTATGCCCTTCAGAATTGACTCTCCCAACTTTCATGTCAGACTATTAATACTGATATGTATATGTATAGGTAAAGCTTCTCACATATGAAAAATCATTTTACCTGTGTTGTTTGAGTTATTCCTGAACATAGCCCTACAAACTGTCAGCCTTCAAGAAGTCATAAGATTTACTCAAGGACACTAAACTTAGTGTCATCATTTGGCTTCATCTGATTCTCTGCATGGCTTCTTCTGGGAAAACATGATGTCCTCCTCCTCCCTCTTTTCTCCCGTTATGAGTAAGCGTTGCCCACTATCCAAGTATATAGGCTGTGTTGCTTAGCAAGAACAGAAAGTGTCAGAAAACAGTATGATGAATCAGAAACCAAGAGTTTCATCAAAGGAATGTGGCATAATACAGGGGAGAGGGCACGGTGAAGAGTGACAACTCAAATTTAATTTCTGTAGGCTAACTTGCCAAGAAAGATAGTGTCATGCCCTTGTATGATTATCCACAAGACACACAAACTGGCCTCATGATTATCCACATGAGAACCTTGAACAAAATAACCAGCAGACAACACGATTCCAGGAGCTTCATTCTCAAATGAGGCTTCATCTGTATACATTATTAAAACTGTGAAATACAAGTCCTTTGCTGTTAGGAGATTTCTTAATATTAATGAATAAAAATATTTTCCAGATTTGGGAGTTGTTCAATTCTGCTCTTTAATTTGCATCCATTTTCTGTGAAATTACTTCTTTACAAAAGTGTTATCTTAATATGTCTATGTTATGTGTTTCTGATAATGCCTAGCCATTGAATTTTTAGTTTGTAACATACAAAGCTAAAGGATAAGTCGAAGTAAATATTTTGCTAGACTGGAGTTTTCCCAATAATAAGACTGGTAGCTGGGGGTGGGGCTCACCCCTGTCCTCAGTTGCTGCGGAGCCTGAGGAGTGAAGACGGTTAGTGTGAGGCCAGCTTGGACAACTGGGTGAGACTCTGCTTCAGAGGAACTCAGGAGAAGGGTTGAGATGTAGCACAGTGGTAGAGTACTTTTCTGCAGTATGTAAGACCCTGACTTCCATTTCCAGAACCTCCAAACAAAGAAAGGGACTGACACACTCAACATTTATACCAACAGTGCCAAACTCGGTGCCAGATATAATGCAATTGTTCAATCTACAATTATTACCTGAATGACAGGATTGATGAAAAAGTGTACACCTTGCCCAATCAACACTTTGAAATGCCTGCGTTTTTCTCCATTGTATAGGAAAATCTCCATATAACTCAGATTTAATTCTGGATTCCAAGATGTACCCTGATCTTTCTATTTGTAAAACTTAATACCTGAATGTCAGTTCCTTTACTTTGATATTCAATTGTTTTAAGAAGGCTTATATCACATTAATGACTAATTTCAGCGCCCTGGGAAGTGACTGGAGATCACCTATGCCAGCTCCACAGCTGTGCAGGTATGTGATCTTCAACAACTTATGGGTATTAAAGAACAGGTTTCCAGGTAATGTGGACCGTCACATTATTTGGTATAGAATTATACATTTATAATTACAAAACTTCATACAGAATGCTTACATTTAAAAACTTGAGGACAATGAATGGAAGTTTTCAAAAATGACAACTAAATGAAAGCAATGATCTTATAAACAAGGTAAACATTCCATAAATATCCGTGAATTGGCTTCTTAAAATGCTCTGATTCCAAAGGAGTTTAAGAGTTCATTGTACTCTTTGGAAGGTGTGAGGAATGATCACAGATGTCTTTATGAGTGAGTCCTGCAGTTAGGGACTTGACCTCTGAACTCTGGACTTGGTTCTGTCTGACATCCTGCTTTGCACAGGTATATGAAGCCCAGGATCTTGCTGGACTTCAGCTCTGTGTTCGGGGACCACCTAAACATTTCAACTCAGTTCAAAGGTGCTGAGCTCGTGTATGGATAGTGCGCACACTGCTGATGTTTTGTTTAGTTCCAACCCTAGTCCCCAGTCACATAACTCTTCTGCCCTTTGATGCTTCCCATGTTCTATGGGCCCTGGATGTTGTCATTCTACAGAGAGTAGATTGCCACAGGTGATCTGAACAAGATGTAAAAGAAGTAGAAAGGGAAATCTTTCTAACTCCTCTATGGATTGAGAGGAGAAATTCTTTCCGACATCCCAGCTAAGGAAAGCAATGTTCTACCTTAAGAAAGAAGGCCCAGGAAAAGTAACTTGCTAAATTTCACCATAAGACTGACTCTGCCCACCTCAGACTTCATATGCGTAACTGAATAATGTGAATCTGTGAGTCATTAAAGACTGCCACTTGAAAAGAACAACAGCATACTTTTTCATAAATGTTTTGTGTTTTATTTAATGCAGTGTCAATTTAATGAGTTAGACTTGGACATTTGGAAGCCTCTCCTGCTACCTGCACAATGGAAACCAAGAGTTCTTAGATATGTCTCAGAATAGAGGCCCACAAGGTTTATTTTGGACTCTGTACGTATTTTCATTCTGATGTCTCTTCTAATTGCTGAAATATATTTGTTGTTTTCTTTCCATTTCCCATGCAACTTCAGCTTACAGACTACAATTGGCTATATTTTTTCTGTCTTTGTTATTTGATAGGAAATACTAAAAGGTAATTTCCTCCCCCTGTAGGAAGCAATGATAGAATATATCCCCCAGTGAGAAGCTGGAGGCCTAACTGGGCTAGAGGCAGGAAAGTCATTGTGTAATAAAGAAGCTGGCATCTAGCAGCCTGTGGCTTGCCATGGCATAGTCAGACAACTGAAAGTAAACAAGGGTTCCCCTAAAAAGATATGAAAATGTCCAAGGTCTTATAAATTTCCCCTATATAAATACAATTTATCAAAACAAGAACTTGAAATAATAAAAATGTTTGTCCATCAATTGTTCCTTGAATTAAACACAATTTTCACAAATGTACCTAACAGAATAAACTGTGAGCAAGCTCATTATAACATGGATGTACGAATTTGATAAAGTTGCTTTAAAATTTGAATTACTAAAAGACATAGCTAGAAAAATACTCAAAAATTAGCTTGAAACTTGTACATATAGCACCATTAAAATATTATAACGTATAGTACTTTTCTGTCCTCACACAGATGAAGGAAATATACCACACTGCACTACAGTGATTTGTATTTCATACACTAGACACCAGTGTGTATAACCATGACCTCCTGAAGAATGAAATACTTTGTTTCTTGACCCAAAAAAAGAATATGCAGAGCCTGAACCTACCCAAGTTTAAGTACAGAGTAAGCCTCCCCTTCTGGAGCTCCAAGGTGATGTGGTCTCCACGTTGACCTTCTCCATGGAACAAGACCCCATCTCTTTGCATGCTCTTGAACCTCAGGGAGATCACATCTTTGAGAGTGCTCATCAGTTTCTGATTGAACCTGTACAGAAGTGAGCTTCGGCCATCAAAGTCAGCAATGTCTGATTCTGGGTACAAAGAGAGAGATGAAAAAAAAATCAGTGTAACACTTCATGATTTGCTGTTTCTGTTTCCCATCTTTTGCTCAATTCACAGGAATGTTCTTGAGATCTGAAAGATCCCATCTCAATAGGAAACATACACACTATACCTGAACTAATTAAACACAGAGGAATTACTCATTTACAAACAACCACCTTATACTGAGTCAAAGTAAACTGATCATCAGACTAGAAGCCAAAAACTCCCATTAGCAACATGTCAGACTTTGCTTGAGGGGACAGGGCAAGGATGCCACAAGTACCTATGTAAGGCTTATTATATCACAGCCTGGTTTATAATAACATTTCACACTTTATTCTGCTTATTAATTTGCTTCTGACAGTTGGAATCATTTGATCTCCTCATCAAGATAGGAGAGGAGAAAGGGATATGGTTTGTTAGACTCACTCTAAATAGTTTTATCTTTCCAGTATCCTGTGTTAAGAAGGATTCTAAGGCTTCTGCTGGGTTCAAAATAAAAGAATACTTTGTAAAGCAAAACTTGGTACTTAACCAGGAAGAACAAATACATTATCTGCTGATAATACATCTTTTCAGTGTTTTCATACAAACTGACTCATTTGGGCTGGGGATTTAGCTCAGGGGTTCTGGTGCCTGCCTTGCAAGTTTGGTTGGAAGAAAGGCACCCAGAGTCCTTTTACTGTTCAGTAGGACTTTAGAACTTATTTCTACTCTTTAAATATAGCTTAATACCCATGGACCACCCTTTCTCATCTTCTCTCCTATCTAATTAACAGAACCTCTAGTAACTATTCATCTGCTCTAAATATATATTTGATCAACTTTTTTATATTGTATATATGTGTCAAATCATGTGGTACTTATCTTCCTGTGCTTGAATAATTTAACTTAACATAATGTCTCCTAGTCCCATTATTATTAAAGCCAAAAAATGGAAGTTTATATTATCGTGAGTTAGAGAAAAGTATGTAGAGAAAGCTAAGAAGGACTTTATTTGGGAGTTGTTATTGAAGATTGGTTTTATACCTCTTTCCTGATGATTTTAATGAAAACTTTTACAGTAAGCTTTTATTTCTTTTGTAGTAGAACAAATGCAAAGATATTTAAACTTGAAACAGATTTCTTTTTTACTGTCTTACATGAGTGGATCAGAGGGAGTAAGGGTACAGATTAGTTGAAACTTTTCTTTTTGAAATCCAATACTCAGTAGTATTCAATTTTTTGACTATTTGCAAGCAAAGAAACTTTTAGCTTGAACATATACAATTATAAATTTAGTATCTTTTCAGATCAAAACTCAAGAAAGTCTTTGAAACTCTAATTTTTTGAAATAAAAAAATAAGATTGCACTGTGATTAGTTTTAGAAGATGTTTTCATTCCTAAATCATTCTTAAGGAATAAAATGTGGTCCAACCAAAAGTCACAGATGATTCTAGATTCTTAAAAACAACTGTAGAGATGCAGAGATATTTTCAGAAACTCTTACTCTTCTCAGGACCATGGCTGATCTCTGTCCATGGTCTAAAAGAGATGAACCCAAGCCAAGCAGGGCCTCCAGCCAGCCAGCTGTCCCAAGTTCCAGGATGAGAAGCCTCTTGGGGGATATGAGAACATAGATTTTAAACTCTGATAGACATGGATTCTTAACTCAGTCACCTTGGGTTACTACCTCTCAGGACCTGGTTTCTTTTTCTACAAAGTGGAGATAATTATATCTGTTAGAAAAAGATGGCAGAAGAAAGGAACGTGGTGGAATAAAATGCAACAGCATATCACACCTTCCCTAGGAGTGGCAATCATGACACTTGGAAAAAAAGAACTTAATGAAAAGAAAAGGAAGAGCTCCAGGACTTAAGAAAAACTTAACAGGAAAACTTAGAAATAGCAGAAAATCTGGAAAAAAAACCTGAAGATAACACAAAATGAACACTAAATCTGGTTCCTAGGGAATGAGACCAGTCTTGGGAAATCCAAAGAAAGCCTGGAAAGAATGGCCACTTTGGAGAATCAACAAACCAGGCCCTCAGGGTGACTCCCACAAAAAGTCCAGTTATTAGAAATTGCAGATACAGTGTACCATTTTACTCTTGAATGATTTCTTCCACATGGCAAGCTAATATAGTAGAAGAAATCCACTGCACTGCCAGCACTTTTAATAGGGATGAATCAACCATTTGTGGAAAGGATTGATTAAGGGAATCAAAAGTAACAGAAAAACATCACATTGAGGTCTGTGGGGTAATCCCATCATAGTGTCTGGGAGTTGACCCTCTTTCTTTCTTTTTTTTTTTTTCTTTTTTTGAGACAGGGTCTTGCTTTCTAGTTCAGGCTGGCCCTGAGCTCAGCCTCAAACTCACATCACAACAATCCTCCTGCCTCTGCCTCCCGAGTGCTGGGATTACAGGTGTGAGCCACCATGCCTGGCACTGTGGTATGTGGTACTGATTGCTGCTGGGGTGAGTCTCCACACCCAGTATTGTTATGTGGTTATCAGGGATCAAACCCAGGCTGTTGCACTTGCAAGACAGGCGCCGGAACCAAGCTATATCCCCAGCCCCCTTGACCCTCTATCTTTAGCATCACTATTAAATTTTATTCATTTTCAAAAACTTATTTGACTCTATGCTATTATTGCTGAATTCTTCTCTGGTGAATGGTGGTATAACTGTTGCACTTAATAGATATTTACTTGATGTCAGTACTTCGTCTTTTTGGCTGGAATTATGATAGCCTTTTGAAGACTGCATAGTGACAGTTTTTTGCTTCTTATTGTATATCAATATCTGGTTCATCTTTGATAGAAGCTGATTGACTTGCTGTTGCCACTAGTGGGACTCTTATTGATGCTACTAGCAATCAGTTTTGCTCTATGCCAGCCTTTAGTTTAAATTTGTACCATAAACATTGCTGCAGTTCACTTTTTCCTGTTTTTGATTCTAGAGATCAAGTCCTCAGAAGAAAGTTGGACACTAAGAAGACTCTAAAGTATTACAGTGACTAGGGTGATGAGGGTGCAAATACCCAAACACAACCAAATACCAGAAGATACCACTAGGATTTAGCTCAGTCTCAAGCAGAAGATGCTGAGTTCAGTTTTTGGTACCCCCCAAAAAACAACAAAATAACAACAAACAAACAAACTAACAAAAACATAGCCCAGGACCAGGCATGGTGGCACATGTCTGTAATCCTAGCACTTAGGAGGTTATTGTAATTGAAAGGCCAGCATGGACTACATAATAAATTCAAGGCCAGCCTGCACTACATTGCAAGACCCTGTTTCAAATGATAACAAATCACTGCAGAGAAACAGATTCTAACTGCAGAGGTTTTCACAGCAACAGAACAATGATTATATTTGACTAATCTTAACCTGTACAAAAATAATATGAATATGACAAAGCCAGGTAACAATATTCTTCCCCCAAAATTCCACAAAACTGATCTCACAGAACTGATGTAGAGCAAGTTACAAGAACAAAATAGTCAAAGTGTCTTCAGGGCTCAAAGAAGAAATATACTAGCCAATTCATAGGAAACAGAAAAAAGGATTTTCATGTAAACTGTCCAACAAACTTAAAAAATTGAAGTAAACTATAGAATAGACAATCTGAATGACTAGTTTGTAAAGAATTAGCAATTATGATAATAAAGCAAATAGAACTAAGAAGTATGAAAAACTCAGTAGAATGCGGGACAGATTTGTCCAGTATAAAGACAAAGTATCAGAAACTGACAATAAGGTGGAGGTAGAAGATCCTAAACTCAATAATATAAACATGGTCACACAACATGTAAGGCAGATCCAACAGTTGCTAGATGGCTCAAAAATGTAAGAATTGTAGGAATAAAAGAAAAATCAGGAGATAAATACCAAAGTATAAAAATACATGGACTAAATTATAGGTAGTATTTTTTCAAAAAATAATTCAATACCTAAGTGCAAGAAGCATATAACATGCTAATAACCACATCCAGAAAAATTCTTTTTCCTAATACTTCATGATCAGAATTTCAGAAATTCAACCTGAGGAGAAAATATTCAGTGCTGTCATAAAAAAGAAGCAAGTTACTTACAAAAGCAAACCTTTTTGGATTATAGCAAATTTCTCAGTACAGACCTTAAATGCCCAGAAGACTGAGAGTGAAGCTTTTCAAGGCCTAATAGAAATAAATGTGAACTTGAACTTCTATTTCCTACAAAATTGGCCTTAAAAATTGACAGAAAAGTAGAGACTTTCTGTAACAATGGGATCCTAAGGAAAGATATAATTACTAAGCTAGCATTCCAGGAAATACTCCATGAAATACTTGACAGAGACAGGGAGGACAACAATATCAAGGAGACCAAAGGAAAGTATGCATCTAACTGGAAGAAAAAATAAAACAATAACAAAAACAACCACAACAATAAACATTTTGGAATCAGCACTGGAAAAATAATGCTGTGATAGGGCCTACTAAACACCTTACAATACTAATTGTCAATATCAATGGTCTCCACTCCCTAGTTAAAAGACATAGCCAAACAGATTGGATAAAATAAGAAAAAATCATATATTGCCCACAAGACATGCAGCTCACCCAAAGACAGCTCATCCAAAGAGAGAAAATTATAATCCATACAACCAATGCTCGAAAGCAACCTAGAGTAGTAATCTTTTTTTATAAAAAGCAGATATCAAACTGCATGGTACTGGCAAAGAACAGATCTGAGGATCAATGGAGTAGACCAGAAGATCCAGAAACTACTCCAGATACACTGAGCCACCTCATCTTTGACAAAGGAGCCAAAAATCCTCAATGCAGGAAAGATAGCCTCTTCAACAAATGGTGCTGGAAAAACTGTGCTTTAACTTGCCAAAGATTAAAACTAGATTTAGCTCTTTCAACGTGTACCAAGCTAAAATCAAAGTGGATAAGAGACCTAAATATTAAAACAGGCACTCTAAACCTGCTGTAAAACAGGTTAGATAAAACTCTTGAAGACACTGGCTTAGGAAAATATTTCTTGAACAAAATCTCTATTACACAGAAATTGGCAGAATAAATCATCAAATGGGACCTTATTCTTTTAAAAAGCTTCTGTACAGCAAAGGAAACCAACAGAGGAAAAAGGCAACCATCAATGTAGGAAAAAATCTTTACCACCTGTTCCTCAGATAAAGAGCTACTATCTAGAATATATAAAGAGCTTAAAAAAATCAATCCACCCAAATGTATAGATCCAATTCAAAAATGGTCATCTGAAGTGAACAGATACTTTTCAGAGGAAGAAGAGAGCTAAGAAGTATATGAAGAAATGCTCAACATCATTAGTCATTTGAGAGATGCAGATGAAAACAACACTGAGATTTCATCTCACTTCACAAATAATGGCTGCCATGTCAGAATTAGCCAGCAACAAATGTTGGTGGTGCTGCAGAGAAGAAGGAACCCTTCTTCACTGTAAACTCATACAACCCCTGTGGAGATTAATTTGGAGAATCCTCAAAAATGATTGGAAGTCCCATTTGACCGAACCATTGCTCTGCTAGGTTTATACACAAAAGAATTAAAAGACATATCACAGTGACATATGTGCACCCATGTTTATAGCAGCTCAGTTTGTGATTGCTAAATCTTTGAAACAACCCAACTGTCTATCAACTGGAGACTGGATAAAAAAGCTCTGGTTCTTCTACACAATGGAGTATTACTCTGCAATAAAAATGATACCTTTGAATCATGTATCTTTAAATGGACATGCCTTGAGGATATCCTCATAAGTGAAATAAATAGGTCACAGATAGGTAAATATCACATCTTTTCTCTGGTATAAGAAAACACGGATGTAAATGAGTTCTAGAATTGTGTTATATATTGTGAACTAGAAAATACTCAAAACGAAATAGGGTGATGGGGGAAAAATAATGAGATTATAACAAAAAAGAAAAGAAACAAAGTTTATGTATATAAGGGGTGGGGTGGTAGGGTGGGTAGGGCTATGGGAAAAATGAGAATTAAGTTGTGTCATATACTGGTACAAATTCTCATTGCTGAATGCAATCATGATGTTTATAGGTATTGTACCAATAAAGATTTAAATTTTAAAAAAAGCAGACATCAAGCTAAAGCTAGTCAGGAAAGACAGAGATGGTAACTACATACAGGTAAAGGGAACAATTTAATAGGAGGAGATAAGAACTGTAACTATCTATGCAACATATTTTGGGGCACCTGAAAATAAAACAAATACTACAAGACATAAAAGACAGACAGACACAAATAAAACTACTGGAATCATGAGTACTTTATTGTCACAGTTAGACAAGTCAGCCAAAGAATTAACAACAACAACAACAAAAATGCCAGAGTTAAAACATCCCACTGAACAAAAATTGATGTAACAGGTATCTATAGAATGTTGCATTCAATAACAACAGAATAAACACACTTTTTTTTCTCAGAAGCACATGGAACTTTTCCAAAATAAACCATATCTTAAGCCTTAAACCCTAAGTAAATGCAAAATAAATGAAATAATTTTCTGTGTACTCTCAGATAATAGTGAAACAAAACAAATCAATAGCGATACAAATCACAAAAGTTACATAAACTAGTGTCAACAATGTAGTTCAGTGGCCCTGCATCTGCCTGGTAAGTGCAAGGGCCCGAGTTCTATTCTTGGTGCTGAAAAATAAAATAATAAAATAAAATAAAATACAGTATCACTTTCCTGAAAAGCTAATGGTCCTGACTTAAGTTCCCAATATTGAAAAAAAGAAAATAAAATTACACAAACATATGGAAATTAAACAATACATCAGTGAGTGACAATTTTGTTAAAGAACAAATCAGGGAATAAATAATAAATGTCCTAAGGCTATACTTTCAGCAATCATTTTTGTAGTATGTGACTACAGAAGCTCCTCTGTCCATCAGCTGGAGACTGGATAGAGAACATGTGGTTCTTTTATAGAATGGAGTATTACTTTGCCATTAAAAGTGATAAGATTGAGTCATTCATACTCAAATGGATGTACTTTGAGGACATCCTAATAAGCGAAATAAATAGATCACAGATGTATAAATATCATATCTTTTCTCTGGTATGAGAAAATGAAATTGTAAATGAGTTGTAGTATGTATAGTTGATATTGTGAAATAGAAAATATTAAAAAGAGAAGAGCATGTAGGGGTAAATAATGAGGGGAGAAAGAATGTAATCGTAATAAAGAAAAAAGCAAACAAAGCCTATGTATACAGGGGGTGTGGGATTTCAGGGCGGAGGGGGGAAGGGGATAAATGAGAATCAAGTCATATTATATTCTGGTACAAACTCTCAATGTTGAATGTGATGATGATGTGTATTCATAATGTACGAATAAAGATTTTAAAACAGAAATGTCCTAGCATCAAATGAAAATAGATGAAGAAATGCCAATACCCAGGGAACATTTTAAGAAAGAGGCTTATAGATGTGAATGCACATATTAAAATAATTGATGAATCCTACAACATTAATCTCAGGATGTATGCCTATGTCCTAGGCAAACAAGAGCAATACAAAGTTGAAACTAATAGAAGAAAACAAATTATAAAGATCACAAAACAATGAATAAAATCCAGAATAAAAACTTCAAAGGATAAGTAAATCAGGTTGTTTTTTTAGAAGGATAAACAAGACTGATAAAAATTTAGCTAAATTTACCAAAAAACAAAGGAAAGTAAAACACATATCAATGATATTAGAAATTAAAAACCCAAAATTATTATTTTCATCCCCCAAATCTGAAGGATTCTGTGATGGAGTATCTCTATACATTCCTTGAAAGCATCATGCATTCATAGATGGAACTTTCTGGAGGGCTGGACCTAGGATGTATGAATATTGATTAAGGTCTGGTGATAACTACATTAGTCTGTTGATTGACTTAGTACAATTCTGGATCTAGATAAAAGCATCTGATAATAGGCTCTCCCTGTTAGTGGGTAGCACTGACCACTGGGCTCCTGAACTGAATAAGAGGAAAAGAGAAAATGGCTGCTATCTGCCTACTACCTGACACACCATGGACGGTTTCTTCTTTGTCATAACTCTGCCCAGCTGCCCTGTTGCCCTGCCTTTGTACCAGCCAACTATGGACCAAAACTTCTCTAAAGTTTGAGCTGAAAGACAACTCTTATTACTTGTGGGTGTCAGGTATTCTGCTGCACTAATGAAAATGTAACTAAAATAGAGTATAAGAAACTACTTTGAAAATTTATATTGTAACAAATAGGGAAAAACTGAAGAAATTGTTAGACACATATCAATTACCCAAATTAAACAAAGAGGATATAAAAACTCTGAATTGGCCAACAGCAGCCAAGTAAATAGAAGCAAAGAAAAGCCCAACAAGAAAAAGCCCAGGAACCGATGTAGTCATTGCTGAATTCTGCTAGAACTTCAAGAAGGCCTACTGTCAACAGTCAAACTCTTCAATGCAACTGAAAAGGAAGGAGTACTTCCAAAGTTACTCATTAAATTGGGCATTACATTGATACCATTATGGGCAAGGAATTAACAGAGTAAAAATTTCAGCTAATGTACTTAATGAACATAGATACAAAAATCTTCAATAAAGATATATACCAAAGAAAATATATATTTAGATAAAGATATATACAAATAATATACCAAGTCATTAAACAGATCATATATCATTACTACATTGGCTTCATCCCAAGGATACAACGGTAGGGAATTCAACATACAGTGATTTCCCAGTTCACACACCCTTTTGTTTAGGAGAAATTTGGTTCACAAACAAATTTTGGCAAATTTTGTTCTTGTTTGCAAACTCTGCATCTGTTGAAAAATACAACCATGGCCATCTTTCCCACACAATCAGAAATAGGGCCATCTTTCTCAAAACTGTGGAATGAATTAATTTCATAAACTTAGGGATTACCATGTATAAATCATTAGATATAATTTATCACATAAACAGAAGAAAGGACAAAAATCACATGATCCTCTCAATAAACGGGAAAAAAATTCTTTGACATAATCCAACCTTTTATTCATGATAAAAATACTGAAGAAAATAGGTATAAAAGGAGCAATATCTGTGAGACAGAAGTCATTATGACAAATCCACTGTCAATGACATACTAAATGTGAAAAAAACTGAAAATATTTCCTCTAAAATCCAGAACAAGACAAGAATTTCTACTCTGACCACTCTTATTCAGTGCAAAAATGGACACTTCAACTAGCAAAATCAAGTAAAAAACAATGGCTATATACAAGGGAGGAAGAAGTCAACTGTCCTTATTCATGGATATCATCATCCTTTACATAGAAGTCTTAAAAATCTTCACTGAAGAATCCTAGAAATGGTAAATCCAGCAAAATAGTGGGATACAAAACTCACACCAAAATCAGTACCATTGCTACACATGAACAATGAATCTAGTAAGAAAGAAATTAGTCAAACAATCCCATTCATAATAGTTTCAAAAAAATTAAACAGTTAGGAATTAATGTAATGCAGAAATGAAAGACCTCTATAATGCAAACTATGGTACTCTTAAAAAAAAAAGGAGATCAAAGAGACTATCAGAAAACTGAAAGACATTTCCTGTTCCTGGGTAGGCAGTACCAATAATGTCAAAATGCTCATATTACCAGAACTGATACATAAGTTTAATACAATCTCAATCAAAATACAGATAACATTTTTCACAGAACTAATGAAAACAATTCTAAACTTCATATGGAACCAAAAAGATCAAGTATAGTCAAAGCAGTACTAGACATTAAGAGTAAACTAAGAGAGGGCTGGGGATATAGCTTAGTGGTTCTGGCGCCTGTCTTGCAAGCGCAAGGACCCGGGTTTGATCCTCGGTAACCACATAACAATATTGGGTGTGGAGACTCACGCCCAACAGCAACCAGTACCACATACCACAGTGCCGGGCATGGTGGCTCATGCCTGTAATCCCAGCACTTGGGAGACAGAGGCAGGAGGATTGCTGTGATGTGAGTTTGAGGCTGAGCTCAGGGCCAGCCTGAACCACAAAGCGAGACCCTGTCTCACAAAACCCTAAAAAAAAAAAAAAAAAAAAGAAGAAGAAGAGTAAACTAAGAGAAACCACAATCCCAGATTTAAGTTCGATTGCAAACTTACATTGCTAAACGCAGCATGGTACTAGCAGGAAAGGAGATAGATGGATCAATGGAGAGGTAAACAGGATGCTGAACAAACCCAGCACATATTCAGCTATGCGATCATTATAAAGGACCGAAAACACATACAGGAAAACAAATGGATTGGGGAAAATTGATTTTCCACCATGAGAATAATGAAGCTAAATCTATATTTCTCAACCTGTACTAAAATAAAATCAGAAGTATAAAAATCCAGATATTAAAAATGAAAAATCTGCCACAAGATGAAATAGGTCAAATTTTCAGACATAGATGTAGGCAAGATTTTCTCAACAGAACTTCAACCACACAAGATATAACACCAAGAATCAATAGTTGATTATGTCAAATTTAAAATTTTTCTGCACAGGAAAGGAAGCAATCAAGAAAATGAAGAAACAACTCACAGAATGAGAAAAATGTTCTGCCAGTGAATCTTTGAACAGAGGACTGATATCAAGGATATGTTAAGAACTGAAGAAACTAGACTTCCAAGAATGCTGAATAAAAAATGGATAATTAAAATGAATAGACACTTCTCAGAAAAAGTAGCACAAATGCTCAGTAACTACATTTTAAAAAGTGTTCATTACCTTCATCACTAGAGAAAAAAAATGAAAACAACAGTGTTATGCCTTGTGTGTAGATGTGTCTTCATATGGTCATAGATGGGGCTTTTCACAGGTAGCTGGATTTAGAGTGTATGATACTGGGATTAAGGGTGTAGAGTTACCAAATCAATTCACTGATTGGTTTGGCACCATCCTAACCCTGGTCCTCTAGATAGACTATAAAAAGGGGCAGGAAGACTCTATTAAGGTCACTTGGACTTGCTTCCTGTGACCTACGTTCTACCTGCCTTTCTTCTCTGTGATGCTCCTCTGTCATGGTATCTGGCCTCACAGCCAGCCAGCTGTGGACTAAAGATTCTACAATATGTGAGCTGAACAAATCTTCCCTCCTTTAACTTGGAGTGTCAAGTAATATAATGGAGGCAGAGCCTACAAGAGTAATGGATTGCTTAGGAGCCTTGTTGCCCATCACTGAGGAGAACGGTCACATGGAGCCCATCTAAGCTATACAAGTAAATGCAGGAAGCCATGTGCACCCAGGCACACTCATCAAGCTCAAGGGATCATATGCAGAGATGGTTTTCTAGAACAAATGGGCAGGCTACTGTCTTGAATGATACCTATGGGAAGAGAAGGGCTGATTGTCTCTAAGAAGAAGACCAAAGGACAAAACCACAAGAGCTTAGGTACCTGGATCAGCGAGTTGTCAGAAAGAGCTCTTCTTACTAAAATAGTTATTTCCTGCAAGATGAAATCCACAGTGGAATGAGTGTTCAATTCCACTTCTACTCACAGGGGCACTTTCTCCCTCCATAAAAATAAATACTATAGAACCTTGTATTCCCTTCCCATGTGCTGCTCCTTGGTTTCTTTAATCATGCCATGTTAAGGTCTTTTTCCAAACTTCTAAACAATTCATCTACTCACACCACCTGAACAACTAAAAACTTGTGGGAATTGCTTACTTTTAATAGAGTGGCAAATTGGATGGGCAGTGCCTGAAATGCTTTATAGTGAAACAGTACAGGTGAATCTCACCTTCAGTTCCCTGGAAGCAACATTAAACAAAGAAGAGAAGAGTGCTTCAGAGCAGTGTGGACCATGTGCCTGCATGGGCCAAGTCTGTGTCCCAGATTGGGCCTTACTCTTCTTGTTTTAAACTATGCGTAATATAAACTTATTTAAAGATATGACTGATTGTAAGGCTGCAAAAAGTAAAATCTGTCAAAATTTCATATGCATCAGTATGCAGAAACATGTCTGTGTTGATGTATGTGTTATTCATCAATTTTTTATGCGTTTCTTGCTGCTTCTGTCATTCAGCTTTACCATAGGGTCTCAGGATGCAGTGTCATTGATCAGCAAAATCCCTCAGGGGGATCTGAGCTCTCTCTTCCTCCAGGAACTGCAGTATCTTCCCTCCCTCTCCATTCCTCAAGGTGTATGAGTGCCATCTCACTTCCTCAGATGTCTGGCCAGGCTACTGGCAACTGGTGAGCTATGGGTTGAGGATCTAGATTATTTCTAAGGACACATATCCACATGTTGTTCTGGAAAACTAAGGAAGGAAAGTGTAAAAGAAACTAGGAAAGTACTGTAGGAATTGAATGGCTCAGTCATTTATTCTGTTTTTGATGCTTATTAGTGGTGGGCATGGAACACATCCCTTAGTTTTCTGAAATTCAGTTTGTTTGTTTTTTGTTTGTTTTTTGTTTTGTTTTGTTTTGAGACAGGTTCTCACTTTGTAGTTCAAGCTGGCCCTGAACTCACAATGTAGCCCAGGCCAGCCTTGAACTCAGAGCAATCCTCCTGCCTCTGCCTCCCAAGTGCTTTACAGCAGGGCCTGTAAAAACATACTCCAAAAAATACATTGTGAAAGCTATATAAGCTCACACTTCGATATTAAAAAGCATTCAGTAAGGTTACACTTCATCATTCAATTAATAATCCAAATGAATTAGTGGGGAGAAATGTCAATCACAGTATGAAGATCGCATAAGGAATGTGGTATGAAGGTATTGTTTTTGTGTTTGGAGTTCAGTAGCCTTCATTTCGCACTGACCAGGCATGCATCATGTCACCCTCCCACTGTCTGCCTTCCAGACTTTTCCAAACAACATCAAAATTCTCTCCTGGATTCAACTTGCCACAACTATGTGACTCACCTTCATAAAATATATCATGTGCTAGCTTTGCTGCAGTGCTTCAATGAACTTGCTTTGCACCAGGAGTTGAATTCAGGCTCAAGACCCTCAGGAGCTGGGTCCTTGAACCTCTCCAAATTAGGCTTTGTTCCTCTCTCAACCCACACTTCGGCAGCTGCATTGTGATTATAGGCTGTGCCTATGCTAGTCCATGTGGGTAACTGTGGTAAGGATGATGAGGATGGAGGCCACACTGTAAGTCTTGTAAATCTGTAGGTGCTTTTGTGCATAGACTCATTGAGTCATATCAGTTACCCATGGAGGAGATATTCACATCCTCATTTTACAAATGCTGAAGTAGTATGCCAGAGAGATACAGAGCTAAAGCAGGGTATAAATTGTTTGTTGCACTGGACCTGAGTGAGCACTGAGCCCAGAAACTTATCCTAAGGGCCCTCAAGTGATGAGCTAGTGAACCTGTGGTCCCCGGGCTCCCCTGTGAGGCTTTCCCCACTGTCTGCCATTTTCCTGCCCCACCCATCCAGCCCCTGCTGCCTCCCCACACTCAAGGTTAATTTCTTCTGCAATACAAGCTCAGCCACTTGGAGTGTGACTCCTGGAGGTGTGGTCCACGTGTGTGACTATGGTTAAGATAAGCCTCATGGGACAGGAATGAGATCACCTCACATGACACCTCCAGCACTTACTGGAGGCACACTTCATTCACTCATGGGAACTCAGCCAAACATCCTGCATGTCTGCAGTGTTAACCAAGTCACCGATGGAATGCATCAATCATTTCACAGATGGAGAAGCAGAAGCTAACAGTAAGTTTTCAAGATGAATTAAAGATCCACCCATACTTTGTATTTCTCCTAGACACAAGGAAAGTACTTAGTATTCTCAACTTCACATAGATGAAGCAGATTTAAAATGAAAATAATAAAGGCCTATATTTTTCATATTTGCTGGTAGTAACAAAAAATTTATGTGCTGGTTTTTCCTCATTAAGTGTTATTCGGATCCTTTTATCTTGATTATTTCATTTAGATCTTAATTTGCAAATGAGAACTGGTTGTGGACATCAGAAGTCTTAATTTGTATTGTATAAGAATCATAATGCATTACCTATAAAGGTATAAAAAAGTGATTTGGAAGGCAAACAATATGAGAGGAAAATTCCTCCTGGCAGATGGAGAAGTGCACTTCCTCTCAGAAGGTAGCATAAGACCCCAAGAAAATAACTAACATAACTAAATGTGTCTTCTTTATTCTCCCTCACTTCTCTAAGTCATGCTGAGATTTTTTTCCTCTGGATTGAATAAGCCACCATCCAGGGGTAAAATAACCATTAACCCCCATTACTTCACATCCTGTGGGTAACAGTTCTGTCCAGTTTTTTCCCCCTTGGAAAAATAGGGAATCCAGAGCTCAGAGAGATTATGCACTTGGTCCAACTCATGTCAGGCAAGGTGATGAGCTACTCAACACTGGAAACACACACGTTCTCGGTAAAGGCTGGAGAGGTTCACAAGGATGATCGGAGGTAAACAGTGAGAACAAAAGAGTCACGGATGCATGCGTGTGTGCCTGTTTTTATTTGTATGTGATGTGTGTGTATGTATTTGTGTGTGTGGTCAGTCTTGGTTTTTAGAAAAAGCTTTTCAGTGTGAAGGAAAATCATCTGGTTCTTATCCTGGCTGCCTATCTCAACCTCTCTCTTAGAATACCTTGCTAGAAGAATAAAATTGTAATACTCACCACTGGGAGTTTTTCTGCTATAAATATGCCACAGCGACTGTCATAGTTCTAATACAAATGTTCCCCTACAGTCCCAAGGAAGGTAGTTAGACCATGGATGGTGTTGCTTCCATGAGTGGGTGTGTCCATTGATGCCTTTAATAATGGAATGAACTGCTAGGAGGCTAGCCCAGTGGAGGGAGATCAGTAGGGAGTGACCTGGAAAAGTGTATTCTTGTCCTTTCTCAACCCTTCTCTCTGCTTTCTGGTTGCCATGGGTTGGAGTGAGCACCTCTACTCCTACCATGTTCCTCTGCCATCTCAGTTTTTCCTTGGAGCTAGCCACTCATGGACCAAAACTAAATGGAAACATACCTCTCTCCCTTAAAGACAGTAGTGTTAGATATTTTGTCTCAATGACAGGAAAGTGGTTAAGGCAACTGCTCTTCAGAGTTCTTTAATGCATCTAACCCATGACCCTGAAGAGAGTTGTTAAAGGGTTAAAGGTTTGCTTCCTGGCATGGACAATCTCTCTCTCTCTCTCTCTCTCTCTCTCTCTCTCTCTCTCTCTCTCTCTCTCCTCTCACTCTCTCCTTGTCAAAATCGATTTTTAAGATCTTGTTATTGCAAACTCTATTTGATTCCATCTGTGGTTTGTCATAAGGCTGATTCATTGGCAGATTTCTCTAGAGTATGGATAGGCCAAAGGTGGATCCAAAGTCCCCTGGATGAGGGTGTTCCTGCTGCTCAATAGCCTCTTCCTGTAGGTCGAGACAAATCTCACTGCCTTCCCCGAGGGGAACTGAGAAGCACAGTGCTAGCCCACTTCTGACGGGGCCCATAATTGCTGACCCAGCTGTCACAGCTTGTTTTCTGAGAAAGACAGAGTTCTGGAGGCATATTCTGGCGTATTTGATGGATGTTGATAGCTTGTCAACAAACCAGCTAAAAAAAGAGCTTTGCTGAATAAAGGATTCTGATCCTGAACTCCCAAGTGAGCTTCAAAGGGCTCTCAGGGGCCGGTGAAGAAGAAAGTATTTCTCATGACCTGAAAGCCAAAACTCAAAGTGGACAGAAGGAAGCATCGATTCACCCGGAGACAATTAAACCCACTTGAACTCTGGTTGTGCACAGTAAACAAGATTTTCAATATAATTGCATTCTGAAGCTTTTCTCATGATACATTCTATAAGAAAAAACAGTTATTATTCAGACTATATGCTTGCAGGGAAGACCTGAGGGCTTTGTGTAGGAATCCACAAACCACGAAGGTTTCCACAGCCAGTTCAAATTTTCAGATTCCTCCACAAATTCTGTGACTTCTGGTCCTTATGAGAAACTCTGAGGACCTCAGATAATCCATCCCCCATTTTCCAAAGTGAACTGTGAGCACTCTTAAAAATAACTGTTCTCACAAAATATTTGATATTTCCAGTGTGATGGCAGATGAGAAAACATCAGGAATCTCAACATGACCACACAAAAAAACAGAGCACAGGAAATCTCAAAACTCTAGATCTCAATCCTAACTTCAGCAGACACACTTTTTTAAAGCTCCTCTCAAAACATCTAGTTTTGGGAGAATCTTTTAGGTACAAAGATACCAGTGGACATAATGAAATTTATCCTTCAATTAGACTTTCCATTAGCTAAATAAACGACACCAAAATAAAGTTTAGCTTCGGAAAACTCTTTGTGTTAGAGACCTCTACATCATTTACATCTAAGTTCATTGGCAGGTATTGAACATAAGATGCATAGAGTGAGACATGTGGAACAAAACAGAAGATACACTGTCACTCCAAGGGAAAAGTGAGTTAGACACTGGCAAGAAGTAGTCACTTCCTTCAGGACATACACAGGTTAGTGAAGGGTGTCTTTAGGGTATGCTGTTTCAGAAATCTTATTCATAAGGTATCAGAAAGAGATTAGGGATGGATGCAAAGACTGGTAAGAACAGTCCCCTCCCAGCCCCCCATAAAACAGAATAACACATTTGCAACATTTATTACTTCATAGAATCATTAGTTCTCATATACAATGCCTGGTTGTTCCGGGAAGGTCATTTCTTTGAAGAAAGAGATTTTAGTGGACTTTCACAGTGAGAAGAGAGTTGTCTTAGTTTTTGTTTGTTTGTTTGTCTTGTTTTATTTGAGTTACTTGTGTTTTGTTTATTTCAAAGTAGGAATAAAACACAGGGGCATTCTGAAAAAGTGTATTTTTGAGAGGACTGACTTTACAGTAAAGTTGTGAAGAGAAGGAAAAGTCTCAGCTAACAGCTTTTCCTGATGGGTGAACCTGTGCTGCCCTGTGCAATATTGGACTGTGAGCTACATCCCCTGCCATTTTTTTTTTGAGACACACTGTTACTAAACTGGACTGATATGATTCAGATCTGTACTTCCCCCTGCTTCAGCTTCCACCAGTGCTGAGACTTCAAGAGCTGACCATCACATTTGGTTTGCTGTTTGTCCTGTGCTGAGTGACAATAGATTACAGCATCGAGCATGTCTACGGCCAGCTGGAGGCTAGACCTTGACTGTATGTGGAAAAGCTCTACTGTGTGAAGTAGCTTATCTAATCCATTTAAGGCTCTCGCCAAAGTCACCATTGTTGGCATCCAGGCCATGGGAATCAGAGTCACAGATTCAAATCATGCATGGGAAAGCGCAGGATCAACCCATCAGGAAAAGCTGTTAGCTGAGCCTTTTCCTTCCCTTCACCAGCTTCACGGTAAAGTCCGTCCTCCCAACAGTCACATTTACAGGCATTTATTTGTCTGTCTGTGTAGCATCTGAAAATCTGTGCATTCCTAAAGGGTAGGCATTGTTTGATTTATTTCTGTACCTCCAAAGCCTAGCAGAAAGGGTTGCTGAACGACCTTTATTAATAATAGGATTTTTGAGATTATAAATCATCACTGAAGTCTGTTTTTTAAAAAAAATTTACCATACTTTTGTGATGTTAGATACACACAGGAGAGATTTTTCAGTCTGTCACAGAAAAACTAAGTGTGTGGAGGGCAAGAGATTACAACACTGACTGACTTAATTTTATGACATTTCTGGGTTCTGTGTTCTCATCTCAAGAGTGAAGAAGGTCAGTGAAGGATCTTGGGAGCTTTTTTAGCTCCAAAATGTTGTTATTCCCATAGCATGATTCCAACCTCCTGTGGCACCTCCATGTTCCCAAGCCTTTCTGTCCCTCTGTGCCTGCAGGGCTCCCAAAACTACAACCCAGCATTGTGTAATTCCCTGTGATAGCACCAAGTGAACCTCATCACTCTGGTGATGAAATTTACAGCCTGGTGACTTGACATAAGAATGGCAACCTCACGTGAAGAGGACAATAGAAGCAGAGACACCAGGGAATCCACTGGAGGAAAAAGACTAGGACTTTAGCTCTGATGGTGACAAATTTTGGATAATGCCACTTAGCAGTAATTAACCAACTAGGACCAAGGTTTTCCATTAAAAAAAAAGGAACCCATAGGGAAAATGATGGTTGTAATTCTTAATGAGAGAGAGAAGCATGATAGGTCATTATAATTTATCAGCATTTATGCTTTTTAAAATGAATTAGCTTCGTGTACATAAATATTTCAAATAGAAGTGTTGAGAGGTAACTCAGTGTAATCTAAAGTCTTCAGAGGCCTGGAGAAGGCATCAAGACTTTTCAGGACTTGGGTAGCAACAAGCTGACCTCTTCCTTCTGAGGTGCTGGAGGGAGGTGGCCCTGTGTAAGGGTAAGGAATGGTTTAAAGTGTAGCTTAAATATCTAATGAGGCAAAACTTTGGACTGCTTATCCTATGTCAAACACTGTTTCAGGATATAATGTGCAAAAAGCAAGCACTACTGTCTTTTTTGTTTTTCAGAAAAGAAAATTAGGTTCCCAGAAAGAGAAAGACAAGATTGCCAAGACTGCAGAAACAGTAGGTGACAATGTCAAGTTGCCATCATGATGGTTTGAACTCCGACCCCTCGTGTTTAATATGGCTCTACACTGCATTGAAGGATCTTCAAATGTCGCTGAAAGTTGTTAAGATTATCAATCATGCATATGAAAATCACAGGCTAAGAGTGGACTAACTGTAACTGTTACATGAAAAAGAAAGTTTTGACACAGTAGTTTTCACATCTCCATTACAATTACAGATCACAAAAATATACTGGGCCCTGTCAACAGATGACAGCTTAGTTACAATGTAGTCATTGTAGGTATTTTCAAAAAGAAATTCCCAGGTGGTTTTTGTGCAGAAGTTCATGCAAGAATATAAGTAAGGGCTAGAGGAGTGGACAGGTGGGGGTGTAGTAGCTAGCCTAGAAAGTCACTAAATTTGTCCCTAAAGCATCTGAGCTGTGTGTGCTCAAGAACAGATGGCTTCTGGTAATAAACACATAAACAAAAACCAGTAATCTGGTTATCAGAAGATTAAACATAATGTTTTACTCCAACAAAACTTCCCCATGCTATGTGGTTAAGAACTTTGACTATATAGGGCATGGTGAGGAGCCAAAGACTGGAGAAACAATATGGACCTGGGTTCAGACCCCGCCCTGCAGGAAGCTTCCTGGTTATGTTAATTTGGGGAAGCTGTTTATTCAACAAGTTCAATTACTGCTGATCAAAATGCGCCTGAGTCTGTGGGGAAAGTAGAGTATCTAAGTGGATACGGCCCTTGGTTGTCTGGAAATGATTACCTGCTTAGTGAAAAAGGTAATTCACAAAGAAACACACATATAAATGGCTAGTTAGATAAAGAGTTAATAGATGAATATAAATAGGTCTTCTATATTCTATGATCAATACTGAATTGTGAAAAAGTAATTGTATGTTTCAGGATAAGAATCAAGAGTAATCTTATTTAAATTGGAAATCAAATGATACTTCTCTGAGGAAATGATGTTACTAGCAAAACTAATTAGCAAAACCAATAAAATATTGAACAAAATAATAGAAGAAATCTGCCAAGGTAGAAGGAAGAGCCTTGCCAGAGCTGCAGGGTCGGTGGGGCAGAAAGCAAGGGGACTTGAGGTTCACTAGAGGGAACATGGCCAGAGGAGAGGCAGGTGAGGTAGCGGATAAATGCAGGGCTCAGACTCTATGGACCGGACTATGGATTTTTCCTACATGTGGTCAGAAACCACCAAGAGGTTCTGTGCAGGCAGGAGTCAACTTTGCATTTTATGCTGCTGCTGCTGCTGCTGGTTGTAGCAGAGAACAGACTACAAGGAAATTGCTGATTTAAAATTCAGGAGATATAAGATATCACTGCACTTGGCTGATGACTATGAACATACTTATGATGATTTGGGAGGAATGCTGATAGAAGTTGATGAAGGATTTGCTACGGGGAGGAAAAAACAGGGCAGATGGCAGGAATGACACCCAAATGCAGGGTGGGCAGTGTGCAAAAACCATTAACATGAGTCAGCCCCCAAAAAGAAGATGCAGTATCCTCGAATATGCACGTTAAGAGCTTTGAGGGTTTTAGTTAAGTAAAGGTATTTGTGGCCTAATCAAAAGGAGATATCAATCAAGTATGTATCAAGGGAAAGAGCTGTTTGACTTGCAATGCAAATTAATAAAATATTCTAAAAGAATCATCACCTCTGTAAATTTATAAATCTTAGTTACTTTTTCTCTAATGATTGCTGTAAGAATACTAATCCCCACTGAAAAGATTGAGGTGAGATGTGGGATATGTGTTATATGGTATTGACACACTATGACAGAAGGGGAGCATGTTGGTAATTATGGCAACATTTCTCAGAAATGGCTAATTTAATGAAAGAACAGTTCCCACCAACAGTAAAGGTACTGGTGGCCTTATTCAGCAAGTCTTTCCATTAATGACAATTCAGTATGCTTTTCTCATCTCATTGTTTTAATTCTTTTATAGTCACTATAAGACGTGCATGTATTTTAGCAAACTGATATTGACACATTAATTTCAAGTGTATGTCTCTTTACACTCAACTCAACAATTTAGCAGGGTGCATGTCTTTTATTTACTTGACTCACTGAAAGGAGTATGACTGACCAAAGGTAAGACAAACTTACAACAGAGTTCACAAAGGAGGAAAAACTGTCCTCAACAATTCTTTTGAGAAAATAATACAGCAAAGTGGGCTATCAGATATTCACATGTGGAAGATGTGTGAGAATGGAAATTGAATTGACACTCAGCAAAAAACGGCTATGATTTATTTCAAACCACTGTCTATCAAGGCTAAATCATTTTCTCATAAGTATTTATTTCACATGATTATGTAGCATAGTATTCTTCATGTGAAAAGAAGAGCTTCTGTTGTGTTCAGTGTAGAACACAGTGGGAGATAACCTTCTGTTCTTCTTTGCTGTCCTACCCCTGATCAAAGAAGAACCTGGGTATGGCAGGGAGTTGGGAGCCAACAGCTGATGAGGAAGAAGGGAAAGATGATGGAAGACATGAGTGTGAGTCTAAGAGAAGGTGCTTATCTGTGGTCAGTGTTTCTCAAAGAGAAAACAAAGTAGCGGCAAAAGGCGATTTTCTTTCTGGGTGGACACCCCTGTTCATACTAGAGATCATTGAGTGGGGATGCCTTGCTAGAAACTCTGTTATGTATTTGATATATAGCAACTCAAAATCTTGTAACCATTTAAAATAATTATCAATCTCATTTTCAGATAAGAAAACAGAGGCTCAAAAGAAGTTAAGCATAGAAAATATTTAAAAGGAAAGAGGGTGTAAGCATAGATAACAAGGGGGAAAAGAATGTGATAGTAATTAAGAAAAGGTAACAAAGCTATGTATAGAGGGGTTAGAGGGTTGCAGGGTGGGTGGGGGAAGGGGAAACTGAGAATCAAGTCGTGTCATATTCTAGTACACACTCAATGTTCAATGAGATGATGATGTGTATACTTGAATATCCACATTAAGATAACGTATCAATAAATTTTTGAATTAAAAAAGAAATTAAATATTTGTTATAAATCTCATGATTGTTTGAGCTCACTTTTAAAACTTATTTTTAACTGATACTTTAAAGCAAAAATATTATACATGTTTCTGGGGCACCATAGGACATTTTGATACATGTTTACATTATACAGTGTTTGAGTAAAGGTAAACAAATCCATCATCTTGAGCATCTATCATTTCTTTATAGTGAAAGCCTTGCAAATTCTTTCTTCGACCTTTTGAAATATACAGAACATTATCATGCAGGACTAGTGTTAAGAGCAGGTCATTTGATTAAGGAATGAACAAAAGAAGTTTGTTGCTCTGGCCTTCAGGGTAGGTACTCCCAAAAAAAAGCCCAGCCCACACCAAGGCAACAGAAGACAGTCATGTGAAAGAGATCATCCTCACATTTATGAGGGGTAATGTTGTAAAAGGTGAATTATTTTTAAAACAAAATACTTAGGAAAAACAGATGCTTCTTTTCCTTTAGTGATTTTAAACTAGATATATTGAAGTGGACTAATGAGACTCTGAACACCCTCAATTTAGGAACTGTAGTTATAATAATCTTAATTATTTAATGAAAAAAGAATAAAGTATATAAAGATCCTAATGAATACAGAATGGTCTGATGAGCTCTTGCGTTTGAGTACTTATAAAGTATTTATATACATATGCATATGAAAAAGAAAGCCACCCATTAGAAAGAATACTATAATTACTTTTTAAATTCAAAAGTGAATAAGAAAGGCTGATCTCTTAGTCCAAAAAATTAAATAATAACTGACTAAATGTTCTTAGAGCAAACAGCACTTATCACACATGGACCCAGCCCAGAGGAACAGAGGCAGCAAGGGCTAATTCCAGCCTTCTCCAATACAGACAGGTGACAATGAGCCATGATAGCTTCATCAGTAAGACCTAGGACTCAAGCTTCACACACGGCATGGGAGGAAGTTATAAAGTCCAGGAGTCAGAATGACTTCAAATGCAGGTGACAGCTGAACTGTGATGAATGCCAAGAGGGAGGCTTCCTGGTGGAGGAGAAAGACTCTGTATAGAGAAGGTAGCAGCAGACACTCAGCCTGGAACGTGAGAAGCTCAGTCTGCCCAGCAACCTGCTGTCCACAGCAGAGTGGACTTCAAATATGCAGCATGCAAGAAAAGTGGGAGTAAACTACAGAGGTCTTCAAAAATGCTGATTCTTCCAGAGGCTTTGTTGGAATCAGTGTCTGTTCTTTTCAGATTGTTCTAGAAAACCAGGAAACTGTCAGGACAGCTCCTGAAACAACAGGCGAGGGAAGTTAATGGGCAATCATTCTGATGATGGTCAGGCCAAGACATTCAGAAAGTGAAAGAAGCAATATTGAGAAACTGAGGCCTTCAAGAGAACCTACAGACAGGAGATATCGAAGTCTCATTTGGATAAAAAAGAAAGACAGATACAAAACAAAAATGAAAGCTTCCACATGCAGGAGACTCTGGTAAATGGCTGATATACAAGGAATCTCCTCCACTCCCAGTCAGCTTCAGTATCACAGGAGTGGATGCATTCCAAGTGACAGAGGGTGAGCTTTGTCATCAAGAAGCTGACATCCAGATGAGGATGGGAGGCAGTGAGGACTATCTGACAATACTAATGACTCTCTTTTGTCATTCAGGTGAATTCTACTTTAAAATGCTGAAAGTGAAAATAACCTACAAAATGCAAGAATGAAGAGTGATATTTTCATCTCACACTTCTCTTTGTTGCCCTATGTAGTAGAAACAGCAAAGCTGTGTGGCTGCCCAGACTTCCTGTGAACACTCTCACTGTCTCTACTCGGTCTTCTATACACACTTTCATCAGGCACACGACACCTGATTCTCTGTTCATTCATGGCTTGTGACCCCAGTACAGGTTGTTAATGTCCACTGTCCAAGCACTCACTCACTTCCTGTACACTGTCTGCTCAGAGCCTTTCAGGGCTCATGGACACCTTGTTGGCACTGAGACAGCCCTGGCAAAGGTTAGAGTCAAAACAGAGAAGACAGACATCAGACAACTACATAATTAATAAATTAAATGTTCAAAAGCAGCTTCAAATTATAAACATGGGTCTTTTAAAAGGTGGGAATAAAATCTTCCTTTCCTTATTTCTCCAGGTTTTTGCATTTTGCTTAATATACAAAGGGCTAAATTATTAGTAATAACATTAAATAGTAAATGAGTGAAAGAACAAATATACCAACTTGTCCAAAATTATAAAGGTCAATGTTTTAAGAAGTTTATAAAGTGAGCATGTCTACAGAGGAAGACAGGGCAAGCTTCTTTGAAAAGATAACTTTAGAGTTGATAATTATATCAACAGGAGCAATAAATGATGTAGATTCTGGGATAGGTCATTTGGTGATTCAAAGGTCCTGAGATACAAAAACCCTAGTATATGTTAGGACTAGGAAGAGACCTGTGTGGCCAGGCAGAAGTTGAGGAGGTAGGTAGGGAACATTTCATATGGTACTGGCATCAGTGTGCATTTTATTTGAGTTGAATCAGGAGAAGAAGTGATATAATTTTATTTCATATTTAGAAAGATAACTTTGTCACCTGTATGAAACACAGGTGTGGGAAACTGGAGTGTGGCAAGGAGTTTATATCTGAGGCTGTGGTGCATATTCAGAGTGAGAAGAAGGCTATGCTTCCCAAATGTGAGAGACAACAGGAGCTGGGCTGCTCTGTGAGTTGTAGCTTGCTTAGCTAGACTACAGGATATGGAGAAGTAATGCTGCTTCTAGGCAGGGTCTTTGTACCGTCTACAGATACGCAGGAGGTGGAGGGGAAGACTATGAAGAATTAGTAATTACCAAGATCATGTCTGCTGTACTAAATTTGAGGTATTTATCACACTTTCAAGTGATGATATCAACTACATAATTATATATTTAATTCCAGAGTTCCTGTCAGGAGATCGAGATGAGAACCGTCCAGCATATAAAGCTGTTTGAATTCCCTGGAGCGCTGTAAATCTAGGGTATGAACAGAAAACATAAGAAAGCCTGAAACTAAGAAGAAGTAAGTGTAGTGTATGAAATAAGAAGAGAAGCTGCGATTTTTACAAAAGGAAATAGTTATCTAAACCAAGTCCTCTGAGAGACAAGAAAAGTGAAGTAATCCTTGGACTTTTCTGTGTGAGTGTCAGTGTTGTAGCTTGACTAAAGCAGTTTTGGTAGAATGTTCTTCATTCGCTAGGGGTGTCCCAGAGATACAGAACCAGTAGGCTGCTTTTGTATTCTGGAAGATTTTGTGCAAGGTATGGCTTCTGAAGTTTTGTTTCTAGTTACATAAATGTGAAGTTCACAGGACAGGGCTACCTGGAATATGGAAAGAAACTCAGGCAGGAATTGTAGCTACTGCCCACAGGTTAGACTTCCTGTTCCATAGAGAAATTTCAGAGCTACTCCTGAAATCTCTGAACTTACTGAATCAAGTCCACAAGTTTATCTAGGGCAAACTGAATTAAAGTCAACTCATTTTCAACATCAACCATGTCACAGCAACACTTAGAATGATCTCAGATTGAAGAACTAGGCTGGCCACGCTGACACATTTATCTGGCCCTCAAATGTCTAAAGATGGTTGGCGTGATATTTGGTGCAAAGGGAGGGAGGCAGGATGAGACTGTAACTTAAAAAATAAACTATTCTGTCAAGAGGTGAAGACAGAGAAAAGGAGGCTGATAATGGGGCCCAAGGGGGCTTTTATTGTTATTTGGTTCATATACAGGAAAGTTTTGTGTTTATTGGAAAAATCCAGCTCAGAGAAAGTAAGATCATGCTGAAGAAAGAACTGGAGGAGGAGGCAGATGGAGACGTTGGCTTTAAAAAAAGAATAAGAGATGTGCTCCTCCCCACTGTCCCAAGGGAAAAAGCACCAAAGAGCATCAACTACTTGCAGACGGTAGTGTTCCATCATGAGGTACTCTGCAGGGAAGGCCATTTTCTGTCCAGAAGCTCACTAAGGTCATTAAGATCACATCACTGACCCTTCATCCTCACAGATGTCCTAGATGCAGTCCTGACCAAGACAGAGATGGGACTGGGATCCCTCCAAGTCAGTCTTCAGTTTCATCCATTGACCAGAAAACCTTTAAATACCATAGCAACACTGACATGTTATTGTGGACAATTTTCTGAGGAGAAGACCCCTTGTTACCATTGTCATCAGATTCCCAAAAGGGTCCCTCACCAGGGAAAGCTAGACATGCAGCTTGAAGATGCCATTTAAGACTGCAGTCTGTGGTTTATGTGGACTGTAAGGCCTTCTGTAGGAGGGGAAAGTGTAGGAGGACAGTGGGTGTGAAGACTGAGAAGAAAACTCGACCAAGAGTAAAGCTAAAATGTGAAGAATGAGGACATAGGAAATGCTCACGCCAAAATACGTTACTAGAAAAAGAATAATATTCATTCATATCTCTTATAGTGTAAAACTTCTACATTTAATTTTAAAACAAAGAGAAAATAAGAGCAAAAAATAAATCCTGTGGGTAGTGGCACCTTGCTATCGGAGGATGAGTGATGAAGGGAATCCAGGGAGGCTCAGACCAGAGAGGAGTCTCTCTGTGGCCTGATGGTTTGTCGATGTTGTGTCCTAAATCACCTTCTTTCTGAAAATGCCTGTTCAAATTAAGCAGTCGTTTCACAAACAGATCTCCTATTTGTGAACTTTATTTTTAGCGGACACACCCTGTATCCGTAATTTGCCTGCAGAGCT
>PVIR01019442.1:0-31956 GCA_004026965.1 Petromus typicus
GGTGGACCTCACTCTGCCAACTGTCTTGAGCACCCACAGAGCGGTGCGACCTTGTCCTTGGCTTTAGGTCACAAACACTAATCCTGAGCAAAGTCTATTTAGGAACTAACAAACAAACAAACAAGTAAGGAAAACATGCCAGATTAATTAACAAGCTTATTTGGGGCACTTATTTCATGCACTAGACTATGGAATGAATACGGAAAAAAAAATGGCAAGACTTGTGGTAAGGGGACCTTGGTGCGTGAAGGCAAGTTAAGTATCTCTAATAGGAGGTGGTGTACAAATCACTGCTGAGGGAGGAGCTGGTCCTCATCAGCGGCCAGATGGAATTCGTGCTTGCTGTCTGTACGTTTTTTTGTCCCCACTTCCCTCATTACTACAGCTCTAATTACAAGCAGGGGAAGGTGAACGCTGCATAACTAAATTGGATTATTTTTATTGTTTCCACAGGAACCACACCATGTGGGCAATTTTTTGTTCAGGGAGTATGCTGTGTTTGTCTTCACTGCACCTGATTATCCACAAGAGCGTTTCAGCTTTATGTTCTATAACTTTAAATCCACACAATAGGCTTCAAATTACAAACAGGATGTGAATTTCAAAGCTCCTAAGATACACCCCACTGTGCTATCTGCCTGAGCACCTGGGCTCTGCCATCTTTTTATTAAGTTTATTTTTCACTTCCGTTTTCTTGCTCAGCTTTGTTAAAATATAAAAGCCTCACAGTGCAAGCTCCACCACCCTTGCTGCTGGATTTGAGGCTCAGTGTCTCTGTCTAGTGCCCACTACCATGAGAAACTGTGATAGGTAGGTGAGCTAGTTAGACATCTTGTAGGCGGTTAGACAGAGCTGGCACTTGAAAAGCCCATAAGAAAGGAGACCTTCACTGAAAATCAGCATTGTCAAAGGAGAAATCTACCCCTCCCAGAAAGCAGTGATTGGTAGGCCTCAATTTCCTTCCTGGGGTGGAGGGACAGGACCTTGATCCAGAAAAGACTTCTGACTAAAAATCCTTGTACATTTGTTCCGTGACTTGATTTCTCAGTGGATCCTCATGTAATCAGTATTACCTGGACAACTATACTCGCTATAATCTTATTGGTTGATTATGGTTTTTTCCATTTTGTGATTTCTCATTGTACCAGTTTTACCTAAATGACTGTACTTGCAGTGTCTGGTTGACTGTAATTTTGTCCCACCTTAAACCCTCCTTACCTTGTGGCTTTGCTCCATAAAAAACCACTGGAAAGTGAGACGAGTCATTTTCAGGCCACCCTTCTGTCCCTCTCAAGCAGAAGCTTTCTTTCTCAACAAACTTTTCTTACTTTTAATAAACTTTTCTTGCTTTTAACCTCTGTCATTCCTCAAATTCATTCTTCGATCTTAGAGAACACAAACTCACGTTTCAGATACCTAGCAGGCTAGAATTTGGCTTTCTCCCCTGTATCATTCTGGATATCCTCCTCTGAGATGACTGCGTCAGAACAGCAGAATTTGATGGGTGCTTTATTTGATTCCACTCTGGTACCAAAAGAAAATAGAATCACCAGCCCCAGAATGGCGTGGCTGGAAATTCAGGCAGCTCTGTGGCTTTGGGAAGTTGCTCATTCTCTCAAAATTGCCATTTCCTTATCTATACAATGACAATACAAATTCTAGATCCCTAACAGGGGTGTTGAGAAGATTTGAAGAGAAAGCTTACCATGTTTATCACTTGGGATACTGCCTGACACATCATAATGCTTAATAAAGACAACACACTACCCTGAGTAGCAGGGTGGATGAGAGTAGAGAAGTAATGTCCTTAGTAAACGCACACAGAGCCACTACAAATTTTACAAGCACTTTGGCATTTTTGTGGACTGTGCTGTCTCCAGGCGGGACATATAGCTTTTCATTAAGTTGGAGGCCTTCTCAGTGAAGAAGGAAATTATCTCACCATGATTTGGGTTCTGTAGCTGCAACGCCCACTGCTGTTGATTCACCCCACTCACAAAGTCACACACCATGCAGCTGCCCGTCACCCTCTGCCTTAGTTTATTAAGCCCGGAGCTAGTCCCCCATGGTTGAAGGGTGTATTTGCTTTCCAGCAGAGGCAGGGGGTGAGATTATGTGCCCTCGATGGAATGGAATGGGGGGGTCTCACTCGGCCTCCCCTAGGCCCACCACAGTAAGAGATCCCATGCATACCAAAGACTTGTAATCCCTCAAATCAGTGCTTTAATTGTAGATGTTTCATATACAAAGAAAGAGGCCATAGAAAATAAAAGAGTATAAACTGGACCAGTAATCGTAGATTTGGGTCCCTTCTCTGCCCTCTCTGCTGTGTGACTGGATACCGTTCAACATAGAACCTCTCCAGCCCACAGTTCCGTATCAATAGCGATGTGGGATCAGATGGGGTCGCTCCTGGGTCTCTTTCTAATGCAGACATTCCAGGTGCTCAAACTTTTGGAGAAGAGAAATGACTCTGATTAAGAACTCTAAAATCTGACTCGGTTAGAAGAAATTTTAACTTTAGAACTTTCTTCTTTGTCATGAACTAATAGGCAGGAAGTTTTGCTCCCCTAGCAAATGACAGCTGAGTGCTGCTTTGGGCATTTTCAGATACAAAGGAAACACCAGGGCACCAACCGGCGGGTGGTTTGACTGCCCCAAGGCTAATATCCTCCACCGGGCCCACCCTGACCCTCCTGGCTTTGTCCCCGTACCGTGGGTGGTGCCGCTTCCTGCACAGCTTCCTGGCAGCTGCTCTTCTTGGATCCCTGTTTTCCCTGGGTTGCCAAAGATATTGAGCTCATGGCAAGGCAGTCTGGCCCAGCACTCAGCTCCGAGAGCTCTTGTCTGCAAATGTCTCCAGCCTTTCTCCTCCCAGGCACTGTACAGCTGCTCTCAGTGGCCTGAAACAGGAATATAATCACTCCTCTGTTCTCCAAAAATGCCAGGGCCCCCTCCTACCCTGCCCAGCAGAGATGTGTGCATCATGACAAGGCCGTGGTTGTCTCTGGACCTGCAAAGCACCCTGTTTCCTGTAGTCTATCACATGAGGAAGAAGCTCAGGAATACTAGTGATTCCAAAGTCTACATCCACCGTGCCAGTTCTGTTTTCCCTGTACCCTGAGTCTCCAAAGGAGAAGTCCTAGGGTGACTGCACGGATTTCAGAAGCGAAGGGGTGTTCTCCCCACAGTTTACTGCAAAAGGAGGGTAAACTCAGGTTTCTCAGCAGCCAGCTTTCCTGAGAAGCCAAACTACTTGGCTGTGTCAATTGGAAATATGATTACTAATGGAAAAGGTAGTGGGGATGATAACGATGGTAAGAGGTATTCTTGGCGGAGCGTCTTGTCAGCTGAGCAACTGAACATCATGTGAGCCAAGCACATCTAATGTCACCACCATGTGGAGATTCAACCCAGGAGCCCAAAGTAATGCAGCAGAGCTCTCACAAAGTAAAACTACACTTTTATTTAGAATGAAAACAAACTCACAAGGGAAGGTTTGGATGGCAGGGGCTGATGCTTCCCAGGCAGGCAACTTCTGCAGCCCAGGACAACCGAGACTCCTTTGTAGATACTCGTCCTACCCGAGGCACGCCAGAGTGCTGTAGTCTACTCCTTCATCTACACAGGTGGTCACGTACACACTTGCTCTGCAAGCTCCTGTCTCCGAAACAGCCTACCCAACGCTGCATCTCCCCAGGGGCCTGCAGATGAGCTGCTGTGCTTCTGCTGAAAGTGCTCCTTAGTCATCCAGGAAGGTCTCACCACCAGCTGCAGGAAGACTGTGGATCTGGAGCCCCGCGGGTGGGGGAGGAGGCCACATACGCATGCACTGCTCTGTCCAGCCTCCACTTCTTTTTTTTTTTTTTTTTTTTTTTTTTTAAGGTTTTTTGAGACAGGGTCTCGCTTTGTGGTTCAGGCTGGCCCTGAGCTCAGCCTCAAACTCACGTCACAGCAATCCTCCTGCCTCTGCCTCCCAAGTGCTGGGATTACAGGAGTGAGCCACCACGCCCGGCACTGGTATGTGGTACTGGTTGCCGCTGGGGTGGGTCTCCACACCCAGTATTGTTATGTGGTTACCGGGGATTGAACCCGGGTCCTTGCGCTTGCAAGACAGGCGCCGGAACCACTGAGCTATATCCCCGGCCCCAGCCTCCACTTCTTTATAAATTTTAATATTTTGCTTTGTTATGATCAGATTGCGAGGTCCCCAAAAAGCACCAGCAGCCATCTCTGAAGTAAATACATGAGGGTTTATTCAAGCTTGAGCAGGGACTCTCAACAGCAGGGTGCCGAGAGCCTCGAGCCCCGGGAGGATCAGGTTTTTATGGTGGGGATTGGGGTGGGGGTGGAAGTTTCAAGATGTGGGGTAGTCGGATAGGCTAAGATTTTGAAAAGAGTACAGTACGGGGCCTTTAGGTATTGGCTAGCCAGGGCATTTCTTTGCCTCAAGGAGTAGCCAGAGGTCACTTCGGTCACACTGTGCTACATAGGTACAGTAGGTACTGAGGACACACTGTCACGTTTTTATGAGATCACCTTTCTGCTGGGCAGCTCTCAGCAGCATTCACTCCGGTTTTCCTTACACCTTGTAAAGACAGAAGAGCAACGCCAGAATGGTTTCAGAAAGTGACAATAATGACGTGAGATAGGTTAGGGGCAATGTGTCTTTTCTGTAATAAATTTTTTTAAATTTCCATTTTCCTTCACCCATTTGAAAAAGATCTTTCTATTTCGTATTTATTTATATCTTCTATTTTTTCTCCCTCTCATATATGTATATATATGAGATATATATGTGTATATATCTGTATATATGTATCAGAAACCACATCATATTTAAGCTTAAGATCTGAAAGGAGAAATGGGGGAAAGGAGTAAAAGGGGACTGAAGAAGAAAAGCATTGAAGGGAAATGATAAAAATAGAGTTTTTGAAAATGGGAAAGGGACCAAGAGTTGAAGAGAGAAGGGAAAGAGGAGGATGGAGTAAAAAACAATTAAGGCATGCTATGTACATGTACCAGCTCTCCATGACGAATATAATCATTACTACAAACATGTACCAATAAAATATTTTCCAGTACTCATTATATATTTCTATTATACCTTTACTATTCTATTGGACATACACACACACACACACACACACACACACACACAGTGCACATACCCAAAGTCTATATATAATGTTCATTTACATTATTTAAATATAAAAACATATAAATGCACATATCCTAAGTATCCAGTATAAGGCTTTTCTTAGCAAATTAAACATATTTCTACTAATATACTTCTGACTCTACTGAGAAATCGGACACTAGTAATACTCCAGAAGCCCATCTTTACTTTTCGTCCCCAAAGATGACTATTGTTCGGACTTCTAGCATCATAGATTGGCTTACGGTGTTATTTCACTTTTTAAATACTATATAAGTAAGTAGGCTAGAACATACATGCTCTAATGTCTGATTTCCTATTTGGCATCATATTTGTGAGCTCCACCCAAGGTCCCGAAAAATTTTTATTCTTATTACTACCAAGTGCTCCACTGTGTAGAAGTACAATGTATCTGTTCTTCTGTTGGTGCACACTGAGGCTTCTATTTAGGGTCTATTAGGTGCAAGTGTATGTCTAAGTTTAGAAACATCTTTGTTAAAGCGTCACCAGAGGCAGAGAGTAACTCATCTCTGGACTGACCACCCCTGTCCTTGATTCATCTGGATCTCGCTGGGAGATGTTCCAGGATGCCTGTAGTTAGGTAAAGTCCAGGATCCTTCAATAGTGCCAGTGTTATTTTAGGTAGCTTCCATCTGCATTAACAAGCCTAGGTGGCAGAAATGTGAGTTGGCGCATGCTCTGAGATGCCACCAAAACTTGTGGCAGCCTAGTATACTTCAGAAGCCAAAAATCCTGTCTCTGTCCCCTGATGAAGGTCCAGGTTACAACCAGAAGTCTTTGAGGAACATTATAGTTAATGACTCAGATCATTCAAATTTCCTTGCATAGTTGCAAGGAGGGGACTTGGGGTCTGTGACTACAAAATTGGTGCTTTCTGTGATAAACACTTCAAGAAAGGCTTGGGTTTGGGCAGCATAGAATCACAAGCATTTGACACAGGGTACTTTAAGTGGCAGCATAGTTTCTTAAGGAAGGACTACATAAACAAAGGGCATCCTGGAGATAATGATCCAATTACATCTTTGACCGTGGGCAGAAATGTATAGGGAAGTCAGCCAAGCTGGAGAGTCCGATAGCATCAGGGCTCAAGGAAGAGCATTAGAAAGGAAGACCCAAGAAGCTCATGCCTCCCTGAGCCATACACGGCCCTGCGAAACAGAGCTGTATGTTTCAAATTACCAGCGATTTTCGACTGGTGGTGGTTCAACTTTCAAGTTTTCAACTTTACTGTGGTGCGAAAGCCACTTATAATCAGTAGAAACCAGACTTGAAATTTTGCACCTTGACCCTGCCTCAGGCAAGCGCTCTGCCCTTCTGTACCCTTTCCAGAGGGTGACCAGCCTCCACGAGGCACAGTCTTAAGTCAGCTGTACATTGCCAGGGAAAAGCGAGGGGCCCCAGTGGTGTGTCATATCTTCATGCCGTGATGATCAGAGTGTTGGTTGCATCTTCTACTTACATTTTCAATGTGTGATACATTTATTGAGAGATTCTCATTGATGTATTCAGCTGATGACAGGTTTATCTGGACATACCCCATTCACCAGAAGTTATGGAGCATTTGTCTTGCAATTTAATAAATAAGCTTTTTTTCTTTCCTGTTATTCTCATCTACTTAAAAAAATAGTAAAAGATACATTTTCCTGATCTAGTAGTATGAAAAGTTTGCTTTCTAACTTTTAATTAACACATGACCACTGTAGCAAAGTTACATAATCAGTACTATATAAAAAGAAAAATTTAAAAACACCCTTAGTCTTATCATCCACAGCTATTCTCTGTTTACATTATGGTATACACAGTCTTTTTTATTTTTAGCTATGTTTCTCCTTCTCCTCCTTTACTTGGCCTATAATTAGGCTCATGCTGTATAACAAAAACTTAAATCTGCTTTATGACTTTTATAGCGTGAAGATGATCTCATATTTTAAATGACTTCAGCCTGACACATGCCTATAATCCTAGCACTTAGGAAGCTGAGCCAGGAGGATTGCTGTGAGTTGAGGCCAGCCTCAACTACATAAGTTCAAGACCAGCCTGAACTACATCGTGGGAACCTGTTTTAAAAAATAGATTTCTAAAGTATTCCTTTTTTCTAATAATGTATCACATGAGTGTATCAAATTTTTTTAGCCTCCCTCCCCCATTGTGGAGGTTCTGTAATTATGTTGTCACCTCAGTCCATGCATTGTTGGGTGGACTTCAACAGTTAGATTTTACTAACTCCAAATTATAATTGAAATGTATGCAAATTATCCCCAGTAGTTAGGATAGACAATAGCTCTATGTCTTCTTTCTTGCAGACTCTGAGAGATGCAAAATTGTTACATACAGGTTTCCCTTCGGCAAACGTTATGCGTTCACTAATGTGGGAGGAATCCATTTAATACAGTTCTCTGTTGAGAGGTCTGTGAATGTGCTACCCAGATGCCCTCTGAGAGTTTAGAGGCTTGGAACCCTTAGGAGCTGAGCACAGCGGGTCAGCTTTCTCTGCCACAGCTAAGACCATGCGCCCCTCACAGAGGAAACCGAGTGCTTCCAGGACACAGCTGTCCACACAGTTTAGTAGTAAGGCTGAATCTGCTAGCAACAGTGATGCTGCCATGTGCTGTGATCCTCTGAGCCTCTCTCCCCACATCAAGTGCTCCTCATACCCTCCTACAGCCAAGAGATCTACTTGCTTCCTAATCCCACAGGCCAAACCTGCAAAACAGATATCCAGACCAGCAGAGGTCCCAGGACTCACAAGCAGCTTATCAGAGTCAGCAGCCACTTGGAAAGAAGAAAACTGACTTCTCAACAAAATGAACAAAAAGGGACCCCAATCCAGCACAGGTGGCCCAGCTTGTCTGCTCTGAGGATGCCACAGAGACGTGGTAAAGTCTGAACAACCCCACCCAGGAACCCACATCGCAGTTCATCACCCTTCAGAGACACAGTGATTTCCAGGGCAAGAATCTGAAACCATTCATCATACACCGGCACCCGGACCCCGGACTCCAGCTTCAGGACACTCCTGGCAAAGGTGTGTCCCTTACTTTGAAACAGGCAGAACACAGTAGGAGCTCGACTACTCTTTGTGGGGGCTGGTCATTAGATCCCAAGTATCTCTGTGTTCCTTGGGGCCACATCACTTCCACTCGGGGCTGCCTTTGCCCTCTCCTCCCTTCTTCCCTTCCGGTTTCCTCTGCTCAACTAAGCTTGGCTTCTTCTTGGCCTCCCCTAGGATTGCTGGTGTTTGTGCAGGAACATTCCAGCCACCTGGAGTCATTTCTGCATCTTTCTTCTTTGTTTCATTTTGCTTCACAGCAGGGTGTCACAATTTTCTCACTTTCTGTTAATAAAAATTAAGCAATCAATTTCCTTCCCCTCCATTACACCTAATTCCCTCTGTAACTCAATTATTGTTACTCTGGCAAGTGCTTTCCAAGGCAGATGGCAGGAAAGACATGTTGCCAAAATAAAAGGCATTGTGTGCAGAGGAATAGTGTTTACATGGGGCTGATGGCGCTTTCCTTCCAGCGAGAGATTATTTTTTTCTAAAATCAAATTCATGTAACTTTGCTAACGTAAGAAGTTAACAGAAATATTTCCAAGGTTAATAGGGGCACATGTAACAAACCATAGCAACCACTAATATATATATATATATATATATATATATATATATATATATCTGCACACACATTTCTTTTTATATACATATAGTAGAACCTTGACTTGCCAGCATAATTCATTCCAGAAACATGCTTGTAATCCAAAGCACTTGTATATCAAAGCGAATTTCTTCATTAGGCAGTGAAAAACTCAGATGTTTTGTTCCACAACCCAAAATTATTTATATAAAATGACTACAATACTGTCATATAATGTACAAAATAATAAAGAAAATACAAAATATGAAGAAAGGTAAATAACCTGCAGTTACTTTTGAAAATCTTTGCAGCTGGCATGAGGGGAACAAGAGAAATGGTTATTGTGTAGGAAAATTTAACTATCACAGATGGAATCCCTGCAGCTTATTGGCTCAGTGTAATCTTTTTCTTTTCACGCAACTTTCATAATGAACCTGTCCATAGCACTTGCTTTTGCCTCCCTCTGAGAGTTACATGGAAACACAACATTGCATTGCTATTAAATAAATAGATTGTTTACACTGCTACAGCCTCATTTGGGTGGTGCTTTTCTCCAAAATTTTGCTCTGTTTCCCACATTTTACACATATCTATAATTTCACTTGAAGTAAAGGATCCTTCTGCCTTTTTCTCCTTCTGTTTTGCAGATGAGAGAGAGAAGAAAGAGACAGAGACAGAGAGAGAAAAACCATTGGCTACGTTGCAGTCATATGACATATGGCTTTATATATTACCCATACTGTAAGATATTGCTTGTTTATCAATTATAATTTATTAGAAATATTTTCTTTTCTTGTTTAACATCTACATGTTACTCATAATCCAAGGCAAAGTTTTACCAGTATGTTCCTTTTTTGGGATTTGAAAGAAATTAGACAAATTCATACTGTGACTTTTTATTTCTAGCTTTTCTTTTTCAAGTTGTAGCACACTTAATCAAGCATGCAAAGATGTTTTAGTTTTTTTTAGTGTTTTTTTTTGTTGTTGTTGTTTTTTGTTTTTTGAGACAAGGTCTCACTTTATACTTCAGGCTGGTCCTAAACTCAGTTTCAAGCTCAGAAATCCTCTTGCCTCTGCTTCCCAAGTGCTGGGATCACAGGCATGAGCCACCACACCTGGTTTTGTGGTGTTTGGTACTGATTGCTAGTGGGCATGAGTCACCATGCCCACCATTGTTGTATGTGGTTACTGGGGATTGAACTCAGGCCCTTATGCTTGCAAGGAAGGTGCTGGAACCACTGAGCTAAATCCCCGGCCTAGTTCCATGTATTTTTTCACATAGTGCAGAGAAAACCTGGTAAATAAGATCATGGCTCTTTATCCTGGTACTTGGGAAGAATCAGTCTGGCCAAGAATGGTAAAAGGGTCCTAGCGCAAGCACAGACTTGAGTCACTTAACTGATTGGTTGCCAGTGACCATCTGTGCTGGGTGGACAGGAGACAAGAAGTCATGTTATGTACAGGTGCAAATTCCCTCTGATTATTATGTGTGTCCAAAATGTACCAATATAATTAATTTTAAAAGAAGAAAAAGCATCCTTTGTAGGAGTCAACCCTCTAAGTTATAGCCAGGAAGAGCAAAAGGATATCATTCCCAGGTCATGTCCTTGCTCAGAAGCAGGGCCTATAGATTCTGTAGGCTATTTCTTTAATCTATTGGGTGGGCCTCCAAAAAGGACAGACTGATTTCTGCAAGATGGCTGTAAGACCAATCTTCTTCTTTTATAATGCTTTCCACTCTGTCTACAGAACTACTTCTATGTTTCCCTATCCTCACCTTCCTGGGTCATTGCATTTAACAGTGTGTTCCTCACGGACCACAGACGAGCACCTGAACTCCAGATCTCAGAGTCGACGCACCAGTGGAGAAGGTTGATCCCACCTTTCCCTGTATACCTGCGTCTCGTTGATTCCCAGAGTAGAAGTGAATTTATTAGGACTCAGGAGGGTGGAGCCTCTAGCCAGGAGTTTTGTGTTTTTCTAAAATAACTTGGGTATGTTTACCTAAGTGATTAATAGTCAGAAGGGGATAACTAATGTTTCCTTTGTACAGTGTACTTACAAAACTTTGCTGAAAACGTAGAAAACCTCAACACAATAACTAAAGAGGACAAAATCAGCTATCGTTTACTCCATGGAGACAGTAGCCATTAATATTTTATTGGATCCTTCAGGTTATTTTTTAGTATAATATACTCTTAAAATACAATCAGCCATAGTCTGTTGTGATCTGCTTTTTTCTTTAGTAGTATATTATTAACATTGTTTGCATTTGATCAAATATACTTTAGCAGCATTTTTAATGATAAAAAAGTACTCTTTTATATAGAAGCACCATAATTTACTTTAACCAGTACCTTATAGTTTACATCTAGCAGGTTTCTGAAGATTAACGCATTCATGACAGGGCTGTAATTTGAATGTCTTGCTGCTGAATGGCTCTGAACCACCAGTCATACATGCATGGCTGTCCCATTAGGTGGCATGGGACAGTCCCATCAGGTGCTGTCTGCTACCTGATGGGACAGTCATGCATAAACCACTAGTGGTTCAAGCTAGGGAACATATAAAGTGATTATATTTCTACAGGGGATTTTCTTATGGTTAAGAATTTGCATATCTCAGTGATTGTTACTTTGGACAAATTACTAGAGTTGATGCCGCTGAATCAAAGATTATTCCAGGCTGGGGATTTAGCTCAGTGATTCTAGCGCCTGTCTTGCAAGCACAAGGGCCGGAGTTCGATCCCCCAGCAACCTCATAACAATACTGGGTGTGGAGACTCATGCTCAGCAGTAATCAGTACCACACACCACAGTGCAGGCATGTGGCTCACACCTGTAATCCCAGCACTCGGGAGGCAAAGGCAAGAAGATTGCTATGATGTGAGTTTGAGGCTGAGCTCAGAGCCAGCCTCAGACTGGCTACATCCTCCTCTCATCCGCCCCCAGACCCTAGCAAGCACCCCTGAGCACGGCAGCTCTTGGACTAACAAAAGGACATGTTCAGAACACCACAAATGTTGGTTCAATATGATGAAGCTGAAAGGGGAACACTTTAATAACATCCAGTCTTCTCAGTAGACATTGGCACTGCCCTCCCCTGCGACTGTCAAGGAAATAAAGTCCAGCCTACAAAGCGAGACCATGTCTCAAAAAAAAAAAAAGATTATTCCAAATCCTGTGGATTTTAACAGCCATGCCAAAATGATTTCCTGGAAAACTATATAATAGCTTGTAAATTATTTGTTTTTTTGAGGCTACATAAGTGGGTCTTTATGTTCGGTATCTGAAAAGCCTTCCATTTCTGTAGGTTTGCCTCACGGTCCCTTTAGCTCTAAGGCCAGAGTCTTGGTCCTAAGAACTGTCATCAGGTAGCAGCCCCGCTGAGTGCAGCGGTTCCGAGGCTCACCAGTTATTCTGAAAACCATTCCCCATTTATACAACTGTGCTCATACTTAGCATTACAAATCAGCGGCCCTGGGCTTGCAATGGGATTCAGATGTCTGTTCTCTTAGAGCACTTTTCACAATTTATTTTAAGAATTTTCCTCAATATTTATCAAGTCAAATGTTCACATAGTTTTTCTGCCTGGATTTTTGGGCCCTACCATTGTATGGGGGAGGGGAGGCTGGTGTGAGGCAGGGCAGGCTGCTCCCCCACTGGAGATGCACAATACAGGTGATGCTGCTTTGGCTCCACTCCCAAAACCTCCACACACAGATGGCAGAGAACAAAAGGCCTGCGCGGCCCACCATGGCTCAGCTGTCCGCGGCCTGCCCCGGCCCTCCTGGGCCTGCTCCCCCACCTCCCCTCATCCGCCCCCAGACCCCAGCAAGCACCCCTGAGCACTGCAGCTCTTGGACTAACAAAAGGACACGTTCAACACACCACAAATGTTGGTTCAGTATGATGAAGCTGAAAGGGGAACACTTTAATAACATCCAGTCTTCTCAGTAGACATTGGCACTGCCCTCCCCTGCGACCGTCAAGGAAATAAAGTCCAGCTAGGTGCCAATGAATCCTCCCGATGGGGCGGTTGCTGTAGCAACCTCCTAGAGATGAATTAAGCAGCAAACCATTCAGCAGAAGGTGTTGGCTCAGAAACAGCCCTGCGTGGTGCCCTACCTTCTTTGGAAACTGGATGGGTCTCTGTGACCCAAAATCTATTTTGCATTTCTGTATTTTGGGCACAATTCTTTGTTGAGGTATTTGATTTATGGTAGAATTAAGACTCAGAGGGGGAAAAGAAGAGATGGAGTGGAGAATAACTGAGAGACTAAAAAAATATGACAAATACAGAATGATTTTTTTTCAAGAGCAAAGAAGAAGATTAAATAGAATCAACTCATTGAAAACCAGGTGCAGAGGGTTAATGTAAATTCTGTGCCCTGTAAGGGAAAAAAGTCGGCTCTATCTACTGTGGGGCTGGTTTAAAATAAACCTCATGCTATTATTAATCTAATCCCTGCTTTGTAAGCCATGACATTTAACCAGGTAATTAAATAATAATTGAATAAGTCTGTGAAGCATAGAACCAGGCTGAAAGGCACATTCCCCTGGGGCAATTTTTATCAAATATTGACTTATTCCTCAATATTAATGATGGGAACTTAATGTTATATTTTATATTTACATACTAACATTGTTTGAAAGGCCCTTTGTAATTTATGGGTTCTCGGGTTACACATGTGATTTGAATTAAAAACACAGAAGAAATATCCGAGGGCTGGAGAAGGCAAGTGAATGGAAGGTGTGGGAGTGGCGCAGCTCCTCTGCAGTTAGTCCTGCAGCTGTTGGGGGCTTCTGCCTATCGCGATCTCCCCAGTTATACCCTGAAAACCTCAACTGTTTGTATTCCGTGATGGGCAGAAGCAGAGGCACTTTTTGCAAGCAAGCGTCTTGCATTGTGCTGCCTTCCTGAGCAGGCTGGACAGAGAAGTTGGGCTGTGTGTGCTGCAAAATGGTCACCGACTTGCCTCTCCAAGTGGAAACGGGACGCACCCACCCGGCCACACAGATAGGTTTAGTCTCCATTAGACAGAAATAAAGAGCATGTAACACATGGTTTTTTTTTTAATTATCTTTATTGGTACATTAAATATACACATCATTATTGCACTCCATAATGGGGATTTGTACCAGTATAAGACACAACTTAATTCTCATTTTTTCCCATAGCCCCACCCACCCTACCACCCCCCTCATATATATAAAATTTGTTTCCTTACTTTTTTGTTACAATCTCAACATTGTCCCCTTTCACCTTATGTAACACATGGTTTAAGATTAACCACTTACCAGTCCAATTATGTAAATGCAGGATGATGTAAAATTGCACAATTTGCTAATCTTTACAAGACAGTATAACAATAAATATACAAAGGACAAGTTTGTCAAATTGGCTCACTATAAGAATTGACTGAGCTGACACCCACCCATGCACAGTCTGGATAGTCAATAGGTAAACCAATGTGCTGTCCGAGTAACACCAGAGTTAAATTGTGAAGTGATAATAATAAGATACATGACTCTTTCTCACTTACCTCTGTGTAGCTAACTTACGCACACAAATGCTTTCTGCTTTTTGCTAAATTTGTGTATCTACAGTCAGGCCACAAATGCTTGTGATTGACAAGTATAATTCCTCTGTAAATGTTGCTTGTATCCTCATGTAGGTGGAGAATCATGAAAATAATACAGCAAGGACATGTTGGAACTGCCCTCTGGTCAGAGCTGCGAGTGGTGACTCAGATCACGTCTTTCTAACATTGCAAGAATATTCCATCGATGCTATCTTCCATTCATAGAGTAGTGGCGATGGATACAAAATACTTTTTAAAGTTGAATTTGCATTATTAACATTTTCATCACATTCTTCAGCCTTAACAATCTATAAAGCAATAAAAGAAGCTATGATTTACAGAGTTCGCTGTGTCCACAGTTACCCTGGCCATTTAAACTACCAACCATGATGCCATTAAACACAGTGGAATTAACTTTGCAAACACAGAGATTTTCACAAAATGAGGTGAAATGATAAGAAAATTAACTGAGTATTATTACCTTTGCTTTTAGCATAACTTTCTGAGGAGGTTAATTTTACGAACTTCAGTGTTTGATATCCGGTTTGCAAAGGGAACCATGGAGCTTAAGGCTGCAGTGAGAGCTGGCAGTGTGGCTCCAGGGCGCCCTGAGCTGAGCCCACCTGCATCCAGCCCAGCAGCCTGGCCTCGGGCTCTCACCATGCTTCCGACCCTCGGTGGTCTCTGCCGCTGCCTGCTGTGGTGACCTCCGCCAACAAAGCCCAGCAACAGCTCCCAGGGACAAATTCCTTCGTGAAGGCTGCTTGGCTTATGGCCTTGGGTTACCTGTCAACGACTCCCTCCTGTGCCCGCCAGGATCTATCCCGTATTTCCCAAACCTGCAGACATGGAGCACAGCAATCCTTTCTACCTTCCCTGCCCCTTCCTGCCTTTTCCATCGAGCACATGGTTCTTCCAATTGGCTGTGTCTCAATGGTGAGAGAATTTGACATAATTCCAACTTACTTTTACTTTGTAAGTTCTCAAATGTTATGCCTTGAAACAAAGTAGAAACTGATATCCACTCTGTCCCTTCCAAAGCATCCTTTCCTTTGTTTGGAGCAGCTAGTATCACTGTGCCCAGCCCCATTTTCAATCTGGGATAAAATGCTTGGCCACACCCAAGTGGCAGGCACACCCAGCTCAGCTTTCTACGAGGCATATAATGTGGTGACTCACCCAGACTCCCTACATGGGTACACAGGGGGAAAATAGCAGAAAACAAATTTCCTTATATTGGGCCAAATTCTGTGGTCTCATATAACCATCAGTTTAAGTGAGTAAACAAAAGGGATGCACAGAGTCACATTCAGAGGTTCAGGAGCAAAGCTGGACTCAGGCACTGCTGGACCCAGGGATTCAAATGAGAAGGATGCACTGCAGTGATTGACTCTCCCACTTTCTATCTCTTGGACTCAGTTCTTCCTGCAAATAAATTTTCCCATGGGGCCCTGCATGATCATAGGCCCAGTCAAACTGTCCCCTGTGCTAGAATGCCCCAGCTGCCCGCTTCCCTTTTTCCACTTTTCTCTAGCACACTCACCCTAAAAATCAGTACTTTCTTTTGCCTTCATTAATTAACCCAGGAGATAAAATTTAACATCTGCTCTAAAAATAATAATAGGTCTAATTTTTTCCTTAAGTGCAGTTGGAAGGTTTCCGGAAAACCAAAGAACTTTTCTCTAAAAGAGAAAATTCTCTATTTCAAATACAGAGACTTTGGCAATGAAGGCATCAGATCAAGTATTTGCTTTTATGGAGCTGACATTCTGGCAGATAGTGCTCACCACCTACTCAAGCTTTCTCTCTTTTCTTTGTTATCTTCTCGTCTTCCAAATCAGTGAAACTTAAATACAATCATATTACAACAGGAACACTTAAGCTCTGCTCAGGGGCACATGGATCTTCTCTATGACTCATTTCACGAAGTTCAGGATTTGCTTTATGCAATACAAATTTTAAGTACTCAGAACTCTTCTGTTGCTTCTAGCTTTTCTTTAGCAGGACAGAAGGTTCAAATTTTGGGTCACTGACACTTGAATTATTATTTGATTCTGATTTCTAAGAGTGCCATTTATCTCTCTGAAGCAATGGAAAAAGACAGTGATACACAATACAAAGGAGTCTTAGACACTCTTGCTTAATGCTTGAAATAGATTTGAAGAGTGTGTATTAAGAAGAGGCACAACTCGGTGCTGGCTCTGCTGGTGCATTTGAGTTGCTTTGATACTGTGCCTTGTTCCATCATGTACACATGTTAAAAAAACTAAAAGCTCTCTCCAACCCAATCTAGCAGGAATAGCTTGGTTATGGGATGTCCCATAAAGGATCACAGGTTGAAGGTCTGATCCCAGCTGGTAGTACTATCAGAAGGTAGTAGAAATTTTAGGAAGTAGGGCCTAGCTGGAAGAAGTATGTGACTTGGAGAGTGTCCCTGAAGGGTATGTCTTGTTCCTATCCCCTTCCTCTTCCTCTTTTTGTTTCCAATCACCAAGAGGTGAGCAGCTTTGCTCCACCATTCTCTTCTACCATGATGTTTCTCCCTCATCATAGGCCAGAAAAAAAATGAATCTAGCTGACCATGGACTGAAACCTCCAAAGCCATAAGCCAAAATAAATCTTCCCTTCTGTAAGTTGATTTAAGTCAGGTATTATGTCTCAGCTATAGAAAGCTAATACATTAGCTATGCCTGTGCTTGATCACTAGGGAAACCTTTAGATTGTTCCATCTGAAGGAGCAGCTGCCGCCTCCTCAGTTCCTGTATATTCCATGCCTGGAACATGGCAGCCTGCCAACTTCCCCCTGAAAGCTGCTTTTCTTTGCTAACTTGGTCACTGATTTTTCCCCTATTTGTGTGATTTTCTTATGTGTTCAAGTTTGGGAAAAAAGAGCCTCCAGCTAACCCAAGGGATCACACTGTGTGCATGGGAGACAGAAAACCTGGATCTTTCTCCTGGCCTCCTTATTGACTGTCATAAATTGTCCTCTATGGACAGAGACTAGGCCCAGACTTTCCACGGAGGACTTCAACCAGATAACTATGGAGGTGCTTCACTTTTAGAGAAAAGTTCTTTAGTTTTCCAGACGCCTTCCTACTCCACACCTATGGAAAAACTTTGCCCTACTATTTTTAAGAAAACATCACTGACTTAAAACAGAAGCTACCACTCAGTCCAAGGATCCATAAATGAGCAGAGTTTTTTTAAAAATAAGTTAAAACTAAAGAAGCCCACATACTCTCAGTTCTAAAGTCTAAAAGTAAAAACCCCTTGAAAATAGTTTAAGAACCACTTATATCATCTGCTTATTTCTCCAAATCATTTACCTATGATTTAAAATGACCAATCTTGTTCCATCTCAGAAAATGTGCAGTATTATCTTACAGTGTGAGATGTGAAGTTTTCATGACAGAAAGGCCAGTGGAGGGAAGAGAATCCCAGAATCCTAGTCACCTTCAACTTCAGAACTGCAAAGAGGACTCACCAGCCCAGGGAAGAGGGATACAAAGACCCCCTTTCTAACTCTTAAATCTGAGAGACTCATTGGTAGTGCAACAAAAGCAAGTTTTATATGAAGGTTTAGGAAGTGCAGAGGCCTCAGCTTCTCTGCAAACACAATTAAACTGTTAAAGATAAATACCACCTCTGAGTGAGGGCAGGGGATTTTTCATCTAGGTCTATTCTACATCAGATGAGAAAAGGCCTCCTCTCAGCTGTCAGTTCGCTCAGTCTGAGCTAAGTTCTACCTCCTTTGAGCATAAGGAGGTTACCTGCAGGTCTCTGAGGCCCAAGGTGGGTCATGGAGACAGACATGAATCCTTGCTTGTCCGGCAGTCGCATAGAAGTCAGGGTGAGATGAGAGAAGCGCAGCTCTTTTAGTTGAACCTGAGAATTATCAGTGACCTTAAAGGCTCAAGGTAAATTTAAAGGTTCACTATCAATGAGCTTAAAGGTTTCCATTTGTATTTCATTCCACTCCCCACACCCTAGCTCCCATCCCTGCAATCTTAAAGGAGACTGCAGATGGGAACACTGCTGAAGGCTGATAAAGAATTTTCACTGAAGAGAGGAAATGCTGCAAGGGCGTGATAACACACTTTAACAAAAAATCAGCTCAGCTCCAAGATCCGTGTTCAGTTGTCCACTTGGGCACTCATGGGGACAGAGTGGAGGCAGCCCTGGGACTCACTGTGCCCAGAACGGAAGCAAAGAAAGGCCAGACAGGGCTCTGGCTGATGGGGAGGAGGATGGTCACGCTCCCAGAAGGACACGGCTCTCCAGAGAAGCACAGTGAGCACTGATATGCCGAACAGTGATTCTGGTGAAAACCAGCAAAGAAGTCATGGGAGAAAAGCTGTGACTGAGCATCATGATTCTACCTGTTTCCCATTGGTTCTACCAAGTGGAATCCACGCTCCAGGCTCCTGTGTGTGGAGAGCTTCCCTTCCCTGCAGACTTAGCCTCCACCTCTGCAGTCCACTGTTGGCCCTTCTAGTGCGTAACAAATGCAGATTCAAGGAAGGAAAGAAGAAAGGAATGAGAAGGTCTCGGGGGAACAGCACACACAAAAAAATGTGGACTCTGGACTCTAAACTGGAGCCATGTATTAGTCTGTAGTTCAAAAGTCTCAATCTTCCCAGCCTCATTTCAACTAGAGAAAGAACAGCCAGCACTCAAGCTTGTTGTGAAAGTTAAATGAAATGACACATATGCAGCACCCAACATGGTGTCCTTACATGGAACTCGACCAGGCTAAGGCTCTGTCCACTGCTTCGCTGCGCTGTGTAGGTTCTTTCCCCATCATTTTCCATGGGCCCCTCTGGAGAGAGCTTGCCCAGCAGTGTTCAGATCTTCTGGCTAAATCTTAAGGTTTTCTAGACTTTCTATGAACACAAAGATATATTTATAAATTTCCCATTGTACCAAACAAATAAACTTTCTAAAATGCAATATTTTTTTTCTACAAATGATTGAGCCCTCTCAGCCTTTGGCCTATGCTTGCTAAATCACTGCTCATTTAAAAAAAGCTTTTGATACTTTTCTTGTCACAGATTTTATTTTCTTTTGCAATTCTATGCCAAGATCTTCTTTCTGGTTGGTCAAAAAATATTATTATCATGTACATACAAACACACATCCTTTTCCTGATATACACTAAAATGTAGTTTTTCTAAGACATACTGTTTTTATGTAAAATACTAAGTTTACACATTTTCAAAATTTTCATGTGGCTCAGAAGAAACTTGGGTTAAGTCTATTACTAAAAAAAGAAGTTAATTGTGTTTATATTTTTTATCATGAATCAGTATTGATATCTGTTTGCATTTTGTAGTTATTCTTGCCCTGGAATATCTCGACTTTCACCTATCTATGCCCTCATTTTCCTAGCAGAAGTTAAGACTCTGTGTGAGTTCATATACCAGCTGTATGTTCTTTCAGAAACATACAATGATCATGAACAGAAGGCTGGTAATAGCTCTGCAAACTGCATTTTGAAAAGCAGATTTTACATAATTTTCTTTCCCCTTAAAGCACAAGAGGGATACCGAAGTCTTTTATCTGATATTTTGCTTCACAAGTGTGTATCAAATTCCTTAAAGTGTGTATCAAAATCCTCTAACATGATCTCCATTTTCTGCTCATGGTTCTCATGGTGCCACCTCAGAGTGATACTTCTGAAATCAAGTCATTTGGCACTAAGTTGGAAATGTTCATACTGAGAACAAAGTGAAAAAAAGTATTTCTGAGTAATCTTGAGATTTACTTGAGTACTAGTTGAAGTCAGTCTTGATTCTAAATGAAAGTCCTATATGATTCTAGAATAATCTTTCTGGAACAAATAAATTAGATCATCACCAGGATGACAGAATAAATAAAGCTTTGCAAATCCAAATCTGAAAGCTGTTTGGCTTTCCAATACTAGAACAGAGAAAGACTTCTAAACCTTCAACTCCTTACTAGCACTGCAAGAAAACAAGCTCAGAAAACAGATCCTGGGTTGGAATATGGACACGTGTCCTCTATTACTGTTTAGAGCATATATTAAGGCACCCTTTGAGTTATGGGTGCCTATATTTTCAGGGTTAGAAACCCACGCATTGGTAGAAAACCTGTAATTAAGTGCAATGGCTCAGTGCACTATGATGGATGAAATTATTGTGGAGAAAGAATTTTAGACTGAAAGCAGATCAAGGAGTCAAAAAAGAACTTGTCCAACGATCTAAAAACATGTGACTTCCTAAAATATCTCCTAGTTGACCACCTAGCCACACCACAGGTACAATAAAGTACAAGTGCCTTAACATCACAAACAATACTATCTATGGTCTGCCCTGGTTTCATTCTCTAACTGAATTGTCACAACTGCCTTCCAAGGCCAGGCAGAGAGAGATGAGTCACTTTCTACAAAACAGGCACTCTACCCTTGTTAAGGACTGCAGAGAGGGTAATTTTCCTTAGAAGGCTGTGTCTGAGACTCTAATCAGCTAGTCGTGAGGGACATAGAGATAAGACATTTGTTCTATTGTATTCTTGACAATGACATGTAATTTTTGCATACTGAAATATGCTGTTATTAAATGTATAATTCAATCTGTCTTTACATTTCTTTTTATTTTCATTTGCTACTATTGTGTAGAAAGAAAATTGACTTCTGCATTTTTTTATCTTAGATCAAGATATACTTTAAGATTTTCTATGTAAACAATGGTGTTATTTCCAAAAAAAAAAAAAAAAAAAAGTTATGCTTCTCTCCTAACTGATGTGCTTTGGCTAGGATATCTATTGCACTACTGAAGAGAAGTCATGATGACAAACATTCTTGTCTTGGTCTGGATCCTGGAAGAGAGAATCCAATACATAATTTTAAAGTGTCTTTGGTAGATCCCTCTATAAGACTTGAGGACTTTTCATCTATCCCTAATTTATTATGTGTTTAAAATATAAGTGGATATTGAATTCTGTCACATGCTTTTGTCTGTCTACTGAAATGATTGTATTATTTTTTTCTCCTTTATTCTACTGGTACAAGGAGTTTCATGAATTGTTTTCTAATGTTAAGCTAACATTACACTTTATACTTCTGGGATTAATCCTATTTGGCTATTCCATTCTTTTCCTAGTTGCTGAGTTTGATCTGCTGCTATTTTATTAAGGGTTTTTACACAAGAATGAGAGGTGTTGGTTAGTTATTTCTTTGCAATATCATATACATACATATATATATATATATATATTAGGGCTATAATTGCCTCATATGGTAAGTTGGCAAGTGATTCTTCTCTATTTCCTGAAAGGTTTTAGGTCAGATCCACATTACTCCATTCTTGTATATTTAATAGAATTTATCAGAAAAATCAGCTCAGCCTGAAGTTTTCTTGATAGAATGTTTGGAAAATAAAAATTTAAAACAAATGTATGTATATTCATATTTTCTGTAGCACCCTTTGTCAGTTTTGATAACTTGTATTTTTAAGCTATTCTTCCTTTCATGTCAGTTACTGTACTTGTCAGCATGAAGTTGCTTCTTGCATTGTCTCTTTAAAATGTGTATAAAATCATAGAATATACAATAGTGATGATTTCTGGTATTGGTGGTTTTTATTTATTCTGTTTTTTCCTTGATTTTTCTAGCTAGTGATGGATAATTTCTGTTGATTTTCTCGAAGATATTTACTTTGTTAATTTTCTTTGTCATTCATTTCTATTTTGTTGATTTTTGCCTTTTCCTATATTATTTGCTTTTGTCTATTTTTCTACTTACTTTAGGTTTACTTAATTTTGCTATTTTTGGAGGAGAACTTGGGGTTGTTGACTTAGGGCTTTATTTTTAAATCAAAGCAACTAAGATTAGAAATATAGATTTCCCTATGAGCACCACTAAATTCCATAGTTAAAATTTGCTATATTATATTTACTTTATTGATTTAGTTCAAAATAATATTTTTTCATTTATGTGATATTTATTCCCTGACCTTTGAATCACTTAAAAATATGTGGTTCAGGCCGGGGATATAGCTCAGTGGTTCCGGCGCCTGTCTTGCAAGCGCAAGGACCCAGGTTCGATTCCCTGGTAACCACATAACAATACTGGGTGTGGAGACTCACACCCAGCGGCAACCAGTACCACATACCACAGTGCCGGGCGTGGTGGCTCACGCCTGTAATCCCAGCACTGGGGAGGCAGAGGCAGGAGGATTGTGATGTGAGTTTGAGGCTGAGCTCAGGGCCAGCCTGAACCACAAAGCGAGACCCTGTCTCCAAAAGCCTAAAAAAAAAAAAAAAAAAAAATCTAAATAGATTTTGTTTTCCTTGGAATCTTATTATTATTGATTTGTATTTAATTGCAGGACAGCAAGGGAATCATAGAATTAGCCTCTGCCTTATTTTGGTGCTTTTTTACTAACATAAATTGAATAAACTTGTCTCGTGCAATGAGCTCTACAGGCTTAGAAAAGGACTTTTTCTATAATTATTGGGCATAATATTCTATAAGTATTAATTAAATCAAGGAGATTGAGATGGTTGTTCAATATTTACTGAAATTTTATTAGTACATGAAATCCACATTCACCATAGGGGGTAGGCATATGTGTGTAACACAATTTGATTCTTCTTTTAATCCTTTTCCCTTTGCAATCTCTCTTTCTCCTGTTCTAAATCTCCTCTCCCCTATTTTCATTCTCATTTTTATTATTTTTAGCTCATGTTTATGACACACAAAGTTGACATTCATTATGGGCATTTGACACATATGAATGATGCATCTTAAATCTTTTCGCTTTCCTCCTCCCCTCACTCTCATTTTCTTAGACTCCTTCCCACTTGCAAAATATCTATCTTTTTATATTCTTGTTTCTTCTGATCAGACCTTTATTTTGTTCTTTATTTGTGCTTTGTCTTACCCAAATGAGTGACACCATATGGATTTAAGCTTGTGTGTCTGATTTATCTCACTTAACATTGTATTTTCCAAGTGTGTCCATTTTCCTACAAATGTTTCAAATTTATTCTTCTTTACAGCCAAGTAGTATTCTGTTATGTACAGATATAATACCACATTTTCTTGGTCTGTTCACCTGCCAATGACCAGATGAACCACTTCCAATATTTAGTTGTTGTGAATTGCAATGCTGTAAAAAGGTGTATGCCCAGCCATCTTCTTTGTCATCTTCTCACCAGAGCAGATGTCACCCACTTGGCATCCACTAAGCTCTGTACAACCAGGCACTGTCCAGGTTCTGTTCCCACTATCGCAGTGCTCAGGATACACTGAGAACTCAAGATTTTCACATGAACCATTATTAATTAATTAATACCATACTTAATATTAGCCATAATTAATTCATCAATTGATAACTATGCTTTCAGAGGAAACTGCTTCTTTTTCAACTCCTTTGAATGAGTTTATTATTCTACATCCATATACATCCAAAAATTATAAAAATAATAAGTTGTTCTCATGTTACATGTTTTAAAATTTTTATTCCTAGATGACCAATAAACTACCTGAGGTCCAACAGTCAGTAAGTGGCTCCTACTGTTCCAAAAGCCACATTTCCTAAACACTATCTTACCTAGAAAGAACAGTGTCCTAAAGACAACCACAGAATAATAATGAAGCTCTACATTTGTTAAATAATGAAGCTTAACACAGAGGAGAAATTACATGCTCTAATGTTTTATAGAGATGAATCACAACATTTTTTAATAATCATCCCTTAATGGAGAATTACAGCAGTCTGCCTTTTAATATTGCATCAGGAAGATAAAGCAATAAACTTTATTTTAAACAAACTGATGAAAAAATGTCAAGAAGTGTAGTATTTATGAGTAAAAATAGTCACAGGGAAATTAAAATCTGAAGGCTTTATTTATACATTAAAAAGAAGAAGTGGAGGAAATAAGCAATTATAATACAGAAAGTTCAGATGAGACAATGGTAGATGGTTTTTCCAGCTATTTAATTAGCAGAATCTGCAGGCTACAGGAGCTGTTTTGAAGCCCTGCTGAATACAAATGAGCACATCACATTACAGCACTGCTGATCCAACAGCATAATATTTCAGGGTTGCTATTTTCAAGGGGCGGGGGCTTCCCAAGCACAATGACACACCACTCATTAACGTGTGGATGTCACACACTCTCACTTTGCAGGGACTGGGGAAGGACCTCGGGAAGCCACCACAGTAACAGAGGGACAGAAACCAGGGTGAGTCATACCATACAAAGGCTATGGCCTCTCTCTGGCCTGGTTGGGAATGCTGACAAAAATTAGTGTTAAACCCAGTACAAGAGCGAAAATAGGTTGGAGATTTTGTATAAACACTAACAGTCCCACCTGAATAAGAGAAGGGAAGGAACACACACCAATCAACACACTTTTGCACACATACACACATACATGTTGAACATAATAGTTTTGTTTAAAATTATAACACAATCACATAAAAAACAGTTTGGAAAATATCCTGTGTATCCTCTTGAAATATCTTTAGAATAAGAAAGCCACTTTTCAGAGGAAGAATTAAAAGCAGCTAAGAAGCATATGAAGAAATGCTCATCACTGGTCATTTGAGAGATGCAGATGAAAACAACACAGATTTCATCTCATTCCACAAAGAATTGCTGCTAACGTGAAATCAACCAACAACAAATAGAGTGGAGACCACAGAGAGAAAGTGACCCTTTTCCACTGTTGACAGGAATGTAGACTGGTGCAACCACTGTGGAGAACAACTTGGAGATTCCTCAAAAACTAGGATTAAAGGTTCCATTTGATCCTGCTATTCCACTGGTAGATATGTACATGAACAATTCATATCACAGTGACATGTGTGCACCCATGTTTATAGCAGCTCAGTTTGTGATTGCTAAATCCTGGAAACAACCCAAATTCCCATCAAATGGAGACTAGGTAAAGAAGATGTGATTTTGTCATAAAATGGAGTATTACTTTGCCATAAAGAATGATAAATTTGAGTCATTTATACTCAAATGGGCATACATTGAGGACATACTCATAAGTGAAATAAATAGGTCACAGATGTGTAAATCCCATATCTTTTCTCTGGTATGAGAGACCCAAGATGTAAATGAGTCCTAAAATGTATGATAGAAACTATGAAATAGAAAATATTTGAAGGGAAAAAGGGAATAGGGGTAGGTAAAGAAGGGAAATAAAAATGTGATGATAAAAAAGGAAGCAAAATTTATGTATGAAGGGGGAGGGGAGACTCTAGGGGAAAGGGAAAAAATGAGAATTGTGTCACGTACTAGTAAAAAATCTCAATGTCAAGAATGACCATGATGTGTATATAGAACATACCAATAAAATCAATAAAAAAGAGTAAGTCCTATAACAATATTGTTCCAAATTCAGTTATTATGGGCTGAACTGTGTTCTCCCTAAAATTCCTAGTTGAAGCTCTAATCTTCAGGCTATATTGAAAGATAGAGTCTTTAAAGAGGTAGTGAAGGTTTGATGATGACATAAGGTTGAAGTTAAGGAAGTCAGAGCACAAATCTAGTAGTACAGGAGTCCCTGTAGGAACAGAGACAGTAGGACTTCAGACACCCGAGCAAAGGCCATGTGAAGGCAGAAAGAAGGCAGCCACTTGCAAACCAAGGAGAATGGCCTCACCACAACCCAGACACACTTTGATCCTTGATTTCCAGCCTCTAGAACAAATAGAAAGGGAATGTCAGTTGTTAAAGCCATCCTGTTATGACAGCCTAAACTGACAAATTCACCAGTTCTTCCAAAACATACCTGAACACAGGCCAGTCCCCAAAAAGCTCACAGTAGTATCTCTCAAAATGGCTCAGGGAATATTGTCTAGGATAAGTCAAAGATGAGCTTGCAGGTAGTTGTACCCACCCACCCTGTGAGTGAACCCTGGGGCTTTCTCTCCTTTCAGAGTTTAGCAACACTTGATACTATTGTTTCCTCAGTGGTACTCCATTACAAAGACGAGTAAGAGAAGCACCTCTCAGAACCAGGACTTACCTGGTGTTGTTTTTTGAGACAGGGTTTCCCTTAATTGTTCAAATAGGACTTGAATTCATCCTACCTCAGCCTCCAAAGCAGAGTAAAGACAGGCTTGTCTGACCTACACCCAGTATGTCTCATGATGAGTGGCTGGTGATCCAGACAAAGATACAGGGAGAAAGAACATTAACATGAAATGGACAGCTAAGGTTTATAGTCAGTCCCATGAGCCCATTCTGGGCTAGTCACCTCCTCCCCACCATTCACTTCATATAATGGGAAACTGGTACTTTAAAAATTATTAAATTAATCTCACCAGGCAGGTAGAAATTGCCATCAATAAAATATTTTTCTTAATTACTAGATGAGTTTTTCTGAGAATAGTATGCTTTGACCAATTTTATCTCAGCATATTTGCTTCTGCAAAGCCAAATCACTTCAGAAGAATCATTTGTCCACTCATGTGGTTTATGCTCATAAGGACAAGAGAAATTTCCATATCCTGAATAAGGAATGTTTCCATCTATTCCTACTTGACCAGAAAATTAAATGGCATAACAGTTCATAATTTCTCCTCCCAGAGAGAACAAAGGAGCTTAGAATACTTCTTCTCAGGCTCAGTTTGGGCCTGAGCAATAACTTGTTTGTCCTATTCATGTCAGTTTATTTGCGATGAAAATCTGAGTATGTTCTAACATAATGTTAAAGGAATCATATCAACTAAGGGCTGAAACAAATTTTATAATTTATGATATATTCCCAAAGGTATTTAACTTCAGTTTTTAAAATAAAAATATATACAAGTATTTATTTTATCTCTATGATTCTTAGTTCTGAAACTTGTGCCCGTCATGCATGTGATATACATCAGCCCTTGAGAGGACAATATTCCAGTGAAGAAAAAGAAACAAGAGTCAAACTCAATAAAGTTGTCTTAGTTACTTTCCTTGTGGTGGGGGCAAAATACCTGACACCCAAAGTTAAGGAGAAAAAGTTTATTTTGGCTCTCTGTAGGTAGAGGTTTAAATCCATAGTTGGCTGGCTCCAAGGCCGGGGCCATGGCACTGGGGAAGCTCATAGCAGGAAGGAGGCAGCAGAAAACCACTGACAGTGGCAATAAGCCACAAGCAACCAGCAATGACTCTAGCCCTCTTTCTGCCCCTTATGTCCTACTGAGCTTACCCACCCAGTGTGCAGTTATCCTTTCTCCAGCCTAGAAATATGACAATCCAATCAGTAGATTCATTCAGGAATCACACACCCTAAGTTCAGCCACCTCTGAAAAGCTGCACCTACGACCGCAAGACCCAAGTCATAGCAAAAGCCTCAGTCAAGAGTTTTCAAATCTTTCCTCTCATGGTGCAGCTTTGAGCTGATACTGCAACACACGTTCCCTTGTCTTGAGCATTAGAATGTTTCCTCTTATGGTCCGAAGGATATCTAAAGTGAAAGCAAGGTGACAATAATGTGTAGTGAAGATGTGAACTTGCAAATCAATGATGTGTTTGTTTTCGAGGTATTTGTGCAAAGCCAGGCAGAATACCTCCCTCTCTCTAGAGACCAGTTTGCAGGACCATTTCCTTCAGCCAAAGTCTAAATTGGTCTAGACTATGACTTTTACAGTTTTTGATCCTTTAAACTAAAGTAAAAAAACTGTGGACTGTAAGGCTCAATCTAGAGAGGGATAGAAGTGAATGGCTGCTGACACTTGTTGTCTGTGTCTCTGAAGAGCGCAGAGTCCAGGGAGGGCTTTAGGCACCTCCTGAGCTGTCCTCTGCTGGGAGTGGAGAAGACAGAAAGATGTTGGAGGAGAAAATCTGCAATGGACAATTTGAATGAGACGATAAAGGTGGTGGCAGATGGCACTGGTTCCAGTTCTCTCTGTCACAGATCCTAAACAGTGCAGTCTCTGCACTGTACCCTCCTCAGCCTGCTCTGGCTTGGGAGCTATGGATACTACCAGTCTTACCATTCTCTTCTGACTGAGACACAATATCTGACACCCACAACTTAAAAGAATTAAGGTTTGTCATTGCTCACAGTTTGTAGAGGTTTCAGTCCACAGTTGGCTGGCTCCAAGACAGGGTGGCATGGCAAAAGGACATGGTGAAAGATAAACAGTCCACAGCAGGGCAAGCAACAGGCAGGAAGCTATGAGCCTCTTTTTCCCTTTTTATTTCAGTGAGGCTGTGAGCATATAGGTTGGTGCCACCTACACCCAGGGCAACCTTCTTGTTATCCACACCCAGAACTATGCTAGATCAATCAGTGGGCTAGATCCGTTATCACATGTCCTTAACCCATATCGAGACACCCACAATCAGTGGTGATGAACCTATGGCACGAGTACTATTTGTTTTTCTTTTAAGATAAAAGAGACTCGCATATGAGTTGTTTTTACTAAACGCTTTAAAAATCTTAGAACATCTCCAAGATGCTTAATAAAAGTGCTCCTCTATTTGACAGATGAAGAGGACACCTTGTGAGGGGAATACGGCTGGCACAGGCACGTCGTTATGCCTCTCACCGTCACGGTTTTGCACCTGCCCATCTGTGCTGGCAGCACCGCTGACAGTTGGCGATGCACTAGGGTGCCATCTCAAAGGCCTGCAGGCTCCCGGCAGCATTGTCTCTTGCTTTCTACACATCACGGTGCCGTTTTGATTATCCCGGTATCTAGGTCTGTGGCTTACCCACAGTCTTACCTCCTTTCCCACTAAATGCTTCTCTTTCAGTCTCCATTTCAAACGGAAACATGAATAGATTTTAAGAGGTGTAAAAATGAGGAGACATTTTAGTCTGTGTAAAAATGAGGAGACATTTTAGTCTGTGTAACGAGACAGGGTCAGACAACTGTGGGGAGTAATGTAGATCCTAATGCTGGCACGAGGGCAGCACAGCCCGACTAGTATCACCAGGTCCTCACAGGGTCTGCGCAAGCCTGAATGCCACCTTCACCACTCGTGGCCTCTAGGGACCTCTCCCTTCACCAGAAAAGGCTCTCTGTGAATTCAGAGGACTGTGGCTGGCTCTGTAATCTGCAGGGCTCAATGTAACATGAAAATGCATATTACAAATTATATTTTTTCTTCCTTAAAAAGCATGGAAAAGGTACTAAATTTTAAACATTTTTTTCTTTCTTCTATGGTTCTGCACATGTGATGATTGTAGGGTGACTAGAGATTTTCTCAGATACCCAAGGACCCTCCTATATCCAGAAACATGCCTGTAGCCCACTGGCTGCCAGCTTGTCCTTCCTGTGAGGGACTAGGTTGAAGCAGGGAAATTGGACCAGGTGGCTCCCCTTCTCGGAGGACTGGTGTCTGGCTGCTTTGATCTGAAGATGGTCTGTGTGTGTCAGGTATTAGAAGCAGATAGGTGACCCCATGAGACTGCAGTGTCCTTGAAGGGACTCTGGAGCTGGACCCAGGGAGGTAGGTAAGGAACTCTCGCCAACTTATTTACATGACAAATACGTATGGGGTTTCATGGGACACATGTGCCTGACCCCAGCTCTCCTGCAACAAGTCTCTTGTGGAGGCTGGAGAGGCTCGGCAGGAGCTGCGTGAAGCCTGCAGACTGGGCAGAGTCCAGAGGGCTGGGGACAGGGCCCCAGAGGGTGGGAGCTGGACGATGTTTGACCTGAGTCTCTCGGACTCTACACCTATGCTCCTTCGTACCACTGGATATTACTTAAAAAGAGATTCAAAAATCAAACTAAATATTTTCAAAGGAATCCAGGGAATGAAACCCCAAATATAAGAGTCTTCTGGCCCTGAGAAATTACCCATACACAACAGCATTGTCATTTGTCCAAAAAGCCAACTCTGAAGGGAAACAATACATATAACTCCCTGCATGGTGCCTGAGGCAGACTCAAGTCAAAAAATACAAGCTACTAGTGTTCTCATTCACTGGCTGCTGAATGCAGAATAGAAGGTGCTTTGCGTGTTTCAGAAAGGATTATGATGTGGATAAACAAAGGTAGAAAGAAAGCCCTTCTCTAGGAGGGTTGTGGCTTAAAGCTGCCCAGAAAGTCACTGACCACTTTCAGCTTTGGTGTGGAGCCTCGCACTGACACAAGCTTGCCAAGGCACTTAGGACTGACTGAATGTTTGGGTGGGATTGGTAATGCCAAAGAAACTACTTGTACTTTGGTAGAAAAAAATGAGTCTCCCAAAGCCAACAGCTAAATTCAATTCGATGAAGTTCAACCCACCTTTAAAAACAGCAACAGGATGAAGGACTAATCATGATGGGAGTGAGAGAAGCCTGTGCTGTGTCCTCTTGCTCATGTCTGTGGCTTCTCTCAGCACCGTCAGGCAAAGTGCCTTTGAACTGCTAATCTAGAAAACAAACGTGCTGGGCAAGAATCATCTTGGGCAGAACTGTTATACTTTTGCTAGAAGCAAAGTGAGCCCAGGTGAAGTGCCAGCTATGCCAGTCAAGTTTCCCACAGTACGAGGGCTACTTGGAAGGAGTGAGCCTGGGAAAGGGACACTTTCCAAGCACAGCTTCTTCTCTGATTGGCAACGAGCCTTTGGAAAGCTTAGTCCCTCCTTTACTCTGCTCACAGATGCACGCTCTCCAGAATGCTGGTGTATTCACACTGGATATTTGGCCCAGGAAGCCTAAGGTAGAAAGTGTTTTTCATTTAAACAGAAGGATGATCTGCTACATCTGGAAATCAGGATGGGTATAAAACAAACCAAGAAGAAAATCTTTGAAATGCCAAGAATTCTCTTTAAAAATATATTTATTTTTCAGTATCCATTTGGAGACTGATTTTAGGACATGGTGTGGATACCAAAATTTAGGGAATAATGGCAATAAAAAAAATCTGTGCCTACTCAATACAGATGGAACTATTTTTCTGAATAATTTTGATCTACAACTGATTCATGATATGTAGGGCCAACTCAGCATGGGAAAGAGGGGACAGTGTGTTGTTTTCCTGCTCAATAATTCATTTAAAAATGAATGTCCTTATAGAACTTCTGTTTTAAGAGAGTTGACATTTTCATAGTTTCGTTCAACTACAAATTTCTTTTATAACCAAGGGAGGTAAAACAAAAACAATTTTTTGGTCTGAAAAACAATGGTTGGGAATTTCTCCTTTTCCATCTCTAAAATATAGTGATGCCATGATACAAGTAAAACCGTCAGCAGACAATATAGCACAGACTAAGGATGCAATAAATTTTAAGTGCTATTCTGAGACAATAGAACTAAGCACGAGGAAAAAGGAAACAAAAGAAAAAGCAAAAATGGAGAAGGAGTTGGCAAAGGAAAAGAAAGTTAATGTGAGGGCCGGGGAGTTAGCTCAGTGGTTCCGGCGCCTGTCTTGCAAGCGCAAGGACCTGGGTTAGATCCCCGGTAACCACATAACAATACTGGGCGTGGAGACCCACACCCAGCAGCAACCAGTACCACATACCACAGTGCCGGGCGTGGTGGCTCACGCCTGTAATCCCAGCACTCGGGAGGCAGAGGCAGGAGGATTGTGATGTGAGTTGGAGGCTGAGCTCAGGGCCAGCCTAAACCACAAAGCGAGACCCTGTCTCAAAAA
>PVIR01019443.1:0-31930 GCA_004026965.1 Petromus typicus
AGAAATGGTTGTGTCATCAGTGTCCCACACAGCTTTCTTGGCTAGCTATTCTAATAGTTTCCATTGCCTTGTGAGGTTTGGTGTATGTGCCAGGATCATCTAACAGGGAAAATGACAGTTATGATGAAGATGAATATAGTCATCTAAATCTAGACCCCCGGAGAACCTTTTCCAGAACCCCAGTAGACTGACTTCCTCCATTGCTGCTGCTCACCACTAGGTCTTATGATCATCCCCAGTCATCTCAGGGTGGGAGGACAGGACCTATGACAACCCTGACCACATGTTAGATCATTTGATGAACTTAACAACAACAAAGCCATGTTGATGCCTTTGACGTTGTACCACACTGTAGAATCTAAACCTCAGAATCTCAGGTAACATAATTTTAGGAGAAACTCTTAAAATTGAGTTCTGTCAGTGAAGAGAAATGGATTTGGCCTGGGAAAAACAGTGTCTGGCACATGTGCTATCACCAAAGGCAATGCTGGAGACAAGTCCCAGAGGACATCAGTGGCCGAGCTGGAGCCCAGGGTCCAAGACTAGCATCTTTCTCTTTCCAGACATCTGAAATGTGAGATGACAAATTTCCTCATCCATTAACTTTTTTAAAAAAAATTTGAGTTTTGTGTTGTTTCAACATCAAATCAACAGATAAGCGCTTGGTCATTATTGGGAGCCATGGGGACTCCAGGGTAGCGTGAGCCGAGGAGAGATGGCCATGGCTGGGGAGAGGTCTGGTGGCTCTGGAGACAGGCCCCTGACATCCAAAACGGTGGGGTGTGGAGGAAGCCTGCCTGAAGCGGGAGTAGTGGGGAGAATAAGAGTCCCTGGGGGCCAGGGGCTACCCCTACATAACTCCCTTCCTACCTTTCCATCAGTCAGCTCTTCAGCTGGTCCTCTGTACATGTCACAGATTCTGCATCTCTATACAGCAATGCATTTATAAAGCTCTTTTTCTTGCCTATTTATTCATATGTTTGTTGTCTTTCTCTGCCCATATGGGAGAGATACTTCTGCCCAACAAATAACTTCCTAGCACTTTTTCAGCCTTGTGGGCCATGTTCTGGTCTATGGGGTACAAATAGAAGTGACCCGGATGTACCCCTGCAGTTCTTCCTTTGGCTACCCTACATCCCTACATGGAGATGGTGGATATGCCGATTGACTTTGTGAAGCAGGGTCCCACCACCCTCTCTCTGGCTGGGTAAACATAATATTTTGCAGTGAGTTTGTGATGAGAACATCACAGCCTATCCTGACTCAATGCTCCAGTCAGTATCAGCTCCTCAAAAGTATGGCGCTTGATTCTTTCTTTTACAACCGTTCCCAGCAGTTCACCCAATAAATGTTTGTTGGATGAGCAAATAGTGGATGAAATCCTCCTTTCTGTTTTATAGAGTGACAAGACAAAATGGAAAGCCTTCTGTGGACTGAAACTTTGTGTTTTGATTTGTAACTTAGAAGAAATGATTACAAAATCAAAATGTTTAAATATGAGGATCTGAACACCTGGGACAAGTGGACAGTGGAAATGATGAGAATCTGAGAAGGTTGTGCCACCTCAACTGTGAGTCGGGATGTTGTGTGTATTCCTGCACTGTGCAGTTTTTTTGGACTGTGATGGCAATACTAGTTGGGACTGTTCTCGGTCATTTATGTTTTGGAAAATAGTTATTGTCTAGAACACTCAAATCTTTGTGATTTTTTTTAGCCTGTTCTTTAACCCACGTAACAGAAAAAAGAGTCAAGTAGGTTGAATCAGGGTGTTGGGGATAGGCTAAGTTTTTTCCTAATTGTTTTCAGTTTACCTGTAACCTGGCGATAGTATAGGTTGAGAAAAAGTCACATTTGGGCTTTATGAATAAACAGTTTATATTATAAATTCTATTGTTAATAATAAATGGGAAAAGGAGAACGAAGAGGATGAGGAAGAAAGTGAGACAACTGTTTGGTGCCGCATGCTGCAACCCCCCCTACACACATACACACAGGTGACACCCTCTGGAACTCAGAGCCTTCTCTCCCAGAGGCTGAGCATGTCCAGCTGTCAGCAGCTCGTGGTGAGGGGTGACTATGGTGTCAGCAAAGAGCTAGTGCTGCTGAGCCACAGTATCTGTGACTGGTACAGTCGGACCCTGGTCAAGTGACGTCACACCCAAGCCTTCAGTTCCTAACCTCTTCACACCTTCCAGACACAGCGCATGAGAGGGTGGGGGAGAGGAGAGAAGGCTGCTAGCCAGAGCTCTCTCCTTTCTCCTACCTCTGGCTGGGACAACTGTCATTTATCAGGGTGTTGCCTGTGTGACCCCAGGACTTGAAGGGGCCCCAAAAGGCTTTGAAGAGGACAAGAGGACACATCATTGTTGATCAGGATGTTGTCTTTGTTGTTAATAAAGTTGATTTCAGGGCTGTTTTATCACAGACCTGGCTCATATGGAGTTTGTTATCATTTAAAATCATGTAATCACAGATGTGATGATGGCACAAGGCGGAGAAAATTAGCAATCAGACACCAGTGACGCCGTAACCATATCCACTTATTTATTGAATACATATTTTTTTAAGTGTTCCGTCCCTTAGTTTGAACCAATCAGTGTACTGAAGTGGCATATTTTGGAGTAGGATTTCCAGAACTCCTTCCAGAACTGTTAGGAAATACAATTAAAACAAAAATCTCCCAACCCAGGAAACTTTCTACAAATGTAGCAAAGAAAGAAAATGGTTTAGTCACTCAATAAGCATTAAATCAGTCTATTAAGCATTTACAAAGGAAGAAGGAAATCTCAGTCTTTTAAAGTCAAGCAGATATAACCCGATACATAGATTTTCAAGATAAACAAATAGTCCTTGGGCCAGAGAGTTAGCTCAGTGGTTTCGGCGCCTGTCTTGCAAGTGCAAGGGCCCGGGTTCGATTCCCGGTAACCACAGAACAATACTGGGCGTGGAGACTCACTCCCAGCAGCAACCAGTACCACATACCACAGTGCCGGGCGTGGTGGTTCACGCCTGTAATCCCAGCACTCGGGAGGCAGAGGCAGGAGAACTGCTGTGATGTGAGTTTGAGGCTGAGCTCAGGGCCAGCCTGAACCACAAAGCGAGACCCTGTCTCAAAAAAAACCAAAACAAAACAAAACAAAAAAACAAATAGTCCTCAGGTAAGAGGACAACATCATTTATCACACACGGTTTTTCTTGACTCTATGAACTGAATTATGTTGCTTCCTATCCCCCAAATCCTATGTTGTGGTCCTAAACCTCAGTATCTTAGAATGTGACTGTAGTTGGGAGGCAAGTCCTTTTGATCAGGGGATAGAGTCATGTCGTAGCCCTGAGAAAGAGGGAAGCTGGATACAGACATAATATGCCTAATCGATGACTAGACGTGTGAAGACACAGAGAAGGCAGCTGTCTGCAGGCCAAGAAGGGAGGTCTGTAACAGAGAAACCAGCCTGTAATGGAGAAACTAGCGTCCAGAACTGTGGGAAAACTTTGCCGTTTGAGCCACCTAGTCTGTGCCATTTTGTTACCCAGCTGTGGCAGAAAAATACTGACTTTACCTGAAAACCAAGGTGGCCCTTTGGCTAACTGGTTTTATCTAAAGGTGAAGCTGATTTCTCATGTTTTTAGGACAGGGAGCAGCTCTGCAACTTCTAGGGAGGCGCCCACTGGAAGTTAGGCTCCTGCCCTCTCGTAAATAAAACTTACTAGGACCATTGCTTGGGATGAGGTTTTCCACACTGGTTTCCAGAAAACTTCACTAGCCCAGAATGGGGCTTGCTTATTCATTCATTCATTCATTCATTCAGCAAATGCAGCTTCGAAATCCCTGACAACTCAAAAGAAAACACCAGGGCCCAGAAGTGTGTCATCTGTCCCTTTGGTGGTCTTTGTGGCACATGGAAGCAAGGGCAGACACCACGTGGTCAAGTTTGGCTAGGGAAGAAAGTAGAGAAGTGAGACAGTAACTAGGAGGGGGCAGGTTGGAGGAGGATCCTGGTTTGGGTGCCATTGGCCTCTCTGCATATCTGTAGAGTAAGTCGGCTGCACATGGGAAACCATATCACTACCTTCAAACAATGAAGAACAACTTATTTTTTGGCTCTCACTAGAGAGAGGTAAGCACAGGAAAGAGAAAGTTGTGGTTGGGTTGCTCTAGGGTGGCAGTTGGAGTTTGAAACGTCCAGAGATGAGGATGGGCCAGTCTAGAAAGGGTAATGGTGCAGGAGAGAACAGGGCCCACAGCGGCAGGAGGTGCAGGGCATGCAGAGGCCTTGGCAGGGAGCACTAACAACCAGTATAGCACAGGAGAAGGTACAATCATGGTGCCAGGTGCAGCCTGGGGCAGCCGGTGCCAGCATGAAGCTGCTGTACCTTCATCAAGAAACCTCAGCCACGGACATGCTGCCAAGCTACAAGAAGGCAGCTTCCATGATGCCGGGAGGGTTTGTGCAGCGCACCTGGCAGGGCAGGCCCAGCCCTCAGGACCGCCCCAGTCACCTGGCCTTGATTCTTGGCTCCTGCTGCATCCACTGCTGCACACCACTGCTCCACTCAGACTTCCCTTACTGGATCCCGGGTTGGCTCCTCAAGCCAGACCCATGGATAAGAGGCTACCTAGCAGACAGGGCCAGGGCACCAGAAGTCCTGGTGCTGACTGGATTTCCTGTCCTTTTGCCCTATGAACAGTACTCCGACGACAGGAAGGGGTATCTTGTTGACCATTGTGCTGACTTGTGGAGTGACCTCTGCCGTAGATGCTACATCTCATTTGAGAAGAGCTTTTTGCCTGTAGGTTTGGAGTCACTCTGTCAAGGCTCAGCCTCCCTGGCTTTTCCTTGGTTGGACACACTGGGAATGGAGCTGACATCCCAAGTGTAAATGCAAAACAGATATCATCCTGACACTATGGCCTCCTGCCTTGAGGGTTGTGGGCTGGCAGGGGGCCATCAGGAGGTCTGCATGGACTCATCTGAATGACCAAGCCTTGAGAGGCAATGGAAATCAGGTTAGACAGGATTGGTGAGTACAATGTGTAAAAAGAAACATCACATACATCACTTGCCTATTCACTCAGGAAGCTTTATTGGTCTGTGCCTAGCAAGGGCTGGGTGTCTCTGGGAGTCTGGGACATACACAGGTCAGAGAGAAACAAGGGGCTGGTGTGTGGGCAATTTTCCAATGGGCAGGGAAGTCAGCAAGGATGTCTCACTCTTAGCAGAGGCCAACACAGATGGGCCAGGTGGCGCAGCCTCCTCAGTGCCGGGGCATCTGTAGATGACAAAGAGGGCGGTGAGCACAAGGCCTTGTCTATGTTCTCTACCGCCCCCCTTCCTGGCCCTCCCTCCTGCTGCTCACCTTGGCTGGGCTTGGTGGGTACCTGATCTTGTGGGCTTCGTCATTCTGCAGAGACCTCACCAGGCAGGAACGACGGTGGGAAAAGGTCTCGAAGCTCTTCTTGCCATGGTAGGCCCCCATGCCGCTGTGCCCTGTGGAGGAGTCTGCTCAGGGCGAGGAGTCTGCTCAGGGCAAGGAGCCTGTGCCAGTTGTACCTATGCCCTCTCACATGGGAGGTGGCTGAAACCTGTGGTGTCTACCAGGACATCCATGCTGGGGACAAAAGAGTGTCCAGGAAGAGTCTAATCTCAACTACATCACCATGTCCCTGCTGTGGGATCTTTGTGACACAGGCCTGTGCACCAGGGACTTCTAGATCTATAGGACTTGGAAGTGGAGGCTTGAGGCACAAATGGGATGGTCAGAGGAAGTCGGAGGCCCGTGGATGCCCCAGGCCCTCCTGAATACCCTGGTACATTTGTCCAGCCCCACGCACCCCTGGGGAGAGGCAGGTGGCAATAAACCCAGCCCCAGACTCACCCACACCCCCGAAGGGCAGAGAGTGCACGGCAACGTGGACAATGACATCGTTGGCTGTCACCCCACCGCTCGATGTCTCTGCAATCATCTTCTTAATCACCTACATCGAGACCCAGCTGCTGGCCTTGCACTCATGCTCAGGAGATGCCCTGGCCTCCCTCCCACCTGGTGTGACTATGTCCTGGAGTCACAAGAACCAAGCTGGTGGCAAACAGCCCAGCCACTGACCCCTGGATGCTTAGCCCGTCACTATCTCCACCCCTGTACCTCACGGCCCTCAGCTCCACATGGTGAAACAAGGAGAAAGTGAGCAGAGCCCTGTGCTGAGGATGGCTTCATGCAAATCTCTCAAGAGAAGCTTCTGTCCTGGTCTTTTCAAAGAGGCTCTGAGAAGTTAAGTGACTTGCCCTAGGTCACACAACTGATGAACTGGAAAGCTGCGATTTGAGCCCAGGTCTGAGGCCCCTGGATCCTGTCTGTACATGGATGCTGTACCTGGGAGCCCAAGACCCAAGGAGGAGCCCACCTTGTCATTGTTGGAGAACACATAGAGAGCCAGTGGCTTCTCACGCTGGTTAATGAAGCGAATGGCTTCCTCAAGGCTGTGCACGCACACAATGGGCATCACAGGTCCGAAAATCTCCTCCTGCATCACTGGGGACTGAGGGTCCACATCCGTGAGGATGGTGGGGGCTGAGGTGGAAATGAGCCAGAGTCAGTTGGTGCCGAGACTCCCGTCCACCCTGTGTATTGAGCTCCTGCCCTCACTTCTTCACACAGGAAGCTTCCTTGGCTTACAGGGGCAGGGATGACAGCCAGAGAGGTCTTTTCATGGTCTGCACCCCGTGGTTAAACCTGCACAGGAGGAGTGAGCTCTGAACCTGCCGGCCACCTGGGGCCCTCCTTGAGCTTCTGTCTCCTCAACAAATTAGAGACTGGGCTAGGCACTGGGGTACCTCCCATCTTGTCCTTGTGGGGCCTCTGCTGTTCCCATCTGATGTGCAGAGAAGGGAGGAGATGACACTTTTGTCTCCGACCTTGTGGAAGGGGCCTCTGGTGTGGCCAAGAAGCCATGTTCAGCCCCTGCCTGCTGAGGGTCCCAGGGCCAACCGTGGGCCACTGGTAATGTGATTTATGTTCCCAGGGTTACACTGATTCTCAGCTGTCTGTGCTGGGCACCGGAAACTTGTCAGGGCCCGGGGTTGCCAGGGTGGCAAGGCGGTAGGGGCAAAGCACACACCTATATAGCGGGAGGCTTCATCCCCAGTGCCTCCGTGAGCCACTTTCTGGCCCCTGATCAGGCCCATCACCCTCTGGAAGTGCCGGGCATTGATGATTCTTCCGTAATCACGGGACTTCTTGACATCTTCCCCATAAAACTCCTGAGAAAAGATGGGATTCAGGGATGAACAGACTTTCATCATGGTCATGTGATAGCAGGGGTAGTCCTTAGGAGGACACTGGACCTCCATTATGCTTCACAGTGAGTGTGTATACCATTATGATCAGCAGAGAAAATAAATACAAAATTTGTTTAAATTCTGCTGTCTTTTGTGGCATCTGTCCAGCCCACCCCCATAACTTTTCCTGAGACCCTTACTCACTTTCAGTGACTTTTTGAGCTTCTCCACGATTTGATTCTGGATCAAGGGGTCACAGAGGATGTAGTCAGGAGCCACACAGGTCTGGCCACTGTTCATGAATTTACCCCAGGCAATGCGCCTATGAAAATCCACAAGTGGGCTTCATTCCTCCAGCCACAGGGAGCTCCCCAAGAACACGTTTCATTCCATGTGCTCAGCGTCAAGGCACAGTGGGCGGAGCACTGGGGGAGAACCTGCCCTCAGCAGACCAGGACCTTCCGCTGCCTCTAGGGGCCTTTGGAGGCCTGTGTGTCTCAACCCCATATATGACAGGAGGGTAATTTCTGGAAGTGTTTGGGATGCATGGGCCCTGTTCATTTCCGACCCTAGTCTTTGAGCCCTATATGGCTGGGTGAACTGTCTACTTGCACCTCCCCCCTTTGTGGGGTACAGAGGTGATCAGAGCCCTGGCTAGGGCTGGGAAGCCCAGGTAAAAGTCCTAAGGCCCTAAGCGGCAATGGGATTTCTTCCTGGTCATGCTGACTAGACCTCAGGTGATCCGTGCCTTGGCCAGAGGCTAGACTTGGTGATGATCTTGGGGCACTGACTACTCCACACCTTCTCCTGTCTGCTTGAAGCACCAGGTCTCATGATGCCTAAGCAGGACACTTCCACCTGGAACTCTTCCCTTCTGGAAGGTTCCCTGGACTCCTTGTGCCTTCAGTAAATGACGTCCTCCCAATTCCCACCACCCTGGAACTTCTGCCAATGACTGCAGGCTCTGTGAGGGCAGGGACAGAGCATGCTGCTCAATGTAGTGCTGCGGCTCTTGGCAGATCAATGGCCACTCAATCCCTAGCAAGCCCAGCCTCCTCACCGACAGGCCACGTCCAGATCACAGTCCTTGTCCACATAGCAGGGGTTCTTTCCTCCCAGCTCCAGCGTGACAGGGGTCAGGTGCTTGGCAGCGGCTGTCATGACAATCTTCCCCACAGCTGTGCTGCCAGTGTACAAGATGTGGTCAAATCGCTCTTTGAGCAACTCCGTGGTCTCAGGGATACCTCCATTGATCACAGGGTACAGATCCTTTCACACAAGGAAGAGAGAGCCTCAGTGAAGACCCAGCTCCTCAGTTCTGCACATCGGGGACGCAACAGCCAACAGTGCAGTCCTGCAGCTTGGCACCCCACCCACCTGGCTGACCTCCTGTATCCACATCCCTCTCCTGGCTCAGGGCTCAGTTACCCTGATGGGAGAAGGCAGCAGCTAGGGGCTGCACTAGTTCTCAAGCTCCAAAGACCAGGCCCCCAGCACAGTCATCGCTGAGCCCCGAAATGCTCCTCACCTTATCCAGATACTGAGGGATGATGGTGGCCAGCAGGTTTGCCATGTTCTCACTGAGCTCTGAGGGCTTGAGGACCACTGCATTCCCTGGAGTGTACACAGACCCAGCACCGCATTAATCCCCCAACCCCGGCTCGGCTATCTCAATGACCAAGACTGGTGCTTATCATTTGTGTCGTTGGAGAGTGGAGTGAAGTGTTGTTTGCACGTGGGCACAGGTCACAGCAATAACACAGTATACAGACAGGTTTACACATTCTCCAGGGCTGTGCTGGTTCTCCCTGGAGAGTTGTTGGGAGGCAAAGGGGTAAAGAGAGATTCTCTGGTCTGGTTGGGGGAGCAGTGTTGACCCTTCCTGGGCCATATTAGCTGGAAGGGGTCACCATGGGGAGGGAGAGGCCAGTCATGTGAATACCTTTGAGGGCCTGGCTTTAGGCACCAGAAAGCCTGGTTAAATGATTTGGTCCCTGCAGCCTCCTGTGCCAGTCTTGTCAAACTAGTTCCTTAGCCCAGAGCTCTCTTCACAAAAGCCAGACCTCTCCTGGAAGGAGCCTGCCGTACCTGCAGCAATGGCGCCCACCATCGGCTGAATGATAAGGTTGAAGGGGTAGTTCCAGGCCCCGATGATGAGGACCACACCCAGGGGCTCTGAGTGGATGTAGGATTCATCCTGCTGCATCTGAGGAGGTTTCTCCACTGGCTCATCTGCGGCCCACTCGGGAAGATTCTTGATGGCGAGCTCGATCTCTTCCAGGCTGTACACCATTTCCTCATAGTAGCTGCTCCATTCATTCTGCAGATGGGGCTGTATGTGAGCTGGGCGCCAGCCCCTGCACATGAGCAGGGAGCCCCCAATGCTTGGGGCTGGCGGGCTGTTCACCATGGTTTCCAGCTCAGCCAGAGAACAGGCCCAGCAGAGCCCAGGATTAGCTCTGGGGTGGTGGCACTGCTGGGGCTCAGGGCCTCCTGCAGCAGCCAGGGGTGAGGAGAGAGGAGGGACACACGACAGATGTATACATTTTCAGGACCTTTGGCAGTGAAGTTAAAATACGTTTTAAGACGGGAAGTCTTGAGTGATTTAAAAAATATATAGAAACACAAGAGTAGTTGGTGAGTGAGCCCTGGACCAGGGTTACCTCTTCTCTCCTCCAGGAAACAGGAAGGTGGAAGCAGGTTCAGGTAAGTTGCTGGCAGCAAAACCGAAGGTTTGTGGATTTGAAAATGTGTGATTTTGTTCCAGATAAGAAATATAGCAGACTTAGCAGGACAGAGAGGGAAGGAGGAGCTCATGGGGAGCAGGTGCCCTTCGGGGGGAACCAGGGCTCCTAGGTGGACCTGAGAGTGAAGGAATGAGGGGACCAGAAGTTGGGGTGTCAGGAGAAAGCTGAAATGGGGAGCTTAATGCTGCACCTGTGTGAAGAAGCCAGGGCAAGAGAAGCCTATAGTCGGCAAGAAAGAGGGGGCCCTGCCTAACAGTGGGACCTGCTGGGGTGCGGTGGTGAGCAGTGGCAAGGGAAGAGGGCTATGTGACCTATCTTGGAGGTTATGGGTTGGGTGTTGCCCAAATTGTTCCTAATCTCTTCCAAGCCTCACTTTGTCCTCTATTCCATGGTCTTGAAAGCAGTGTTTGGGGGGGCACAACCCAAGCCTTTGAAAACACTCACAAAGTCCCGAGCGTGCGACAGATGCCCTACAAGACTCCCCCCCGCCCCGTTCCTGACGCATCTCTGCCCCCTCTCCCAAGCAGCTGCCTCCCCTTTCGGTGGAGAGCACCTTGTGCAGGTCAGCCGCCAGCGCGGCAGTGATGTCCGGCCCTCGCTCCTTCATCATGCGCCGCAGCGCCTCCAGTTGCTGGGTTCGGAACTGCAGTGGGCGCGTCTGGCCTGAGTGGAAGGCCGCCCGGGCCTGCTTCACCACTTCGCTGATCTTGCTCATGGTACCTGGGGAAAAAGAGCGCCTTGCCGTGGGTGGGGGCGCATCTGTGCTGGAACCTGCACTCTGCTTGTTACCTGTTCAGTCCTCCTGCATCCTGCCAGCATTAATTTAATAGCAGGGGCCGGGAAAATCGGAGTTCCCACCTGAACATCCTCCCTCCCTCCCCGCCTCCCCTACTCTCTTTGCTTGATAGCTGGTTCCTCTGAGGTCCTGACATGTCTCAGAGCATGTGATATTCCACAGTGCGTGTGAGGAGCAGGGACAGCGATCCTGAGCACAGCCACTCATAGTGGGTTCTTGACAGTGAGCCAGGGGCAAGGCCCTTCCTGGCGTTTTTCCAGCCCTACTCCTGGATCTCCTTGTTTGCAAAGCTGATGACACATTTGCAGGCAAATGTTTCAAGTGCCCAGCCGTCCCCTTTCCAAACAAAATGTATGAACACCCATTATGATTTCATATCCAAGCTGATTTTTAAAAAGCCAGCTCTTAAATACCTGCAAAACATTTCAGTCTAAGCCACTATTCTCAGAAGCAGATATGGCAGAGCTGGACCACGTTGCAGTTTTAAACCAATGTGTACCACACCTGGTGCCAGCTCAGTGGATTTGGGGGTCTGGTGCAAAATGTGGAGGTGATTCCTGCTACTGTCCCAAGAAACCAGACAGGCAAATTTGGATGGCTCTTCTGGGGACAACTGGGCAGAATCGAGCCAAAGTTCCTCCAAGTCTTCGCCCACGAAGCAGGAGGTCCACATCCAGGAGTTTCTAGTAATTACAGTGTTCCCAGATATTCCAGAAACAGAAAGTTGCTACAGAAAAATACCAGGAAGTTCCTACAGGTCCATCAGCAGAGGGCAGTTTAGCCAACTCCGCTGCACCATGTGATGGCCTATGTGCAGTATTTAGGCATAAGATGGCTCCAGTTAATCAGCATGTCCACAAGCTCTACCTGCTGCAGATACATCCCGTGGTGTTGGGATAAGAATGGAGTGACTGGGGTACTAGGGTGTGAGTGTGTGTGTGTGTGTGTGTACAGACAGATATTCATATATACTGCACATATGATAACTTTTAATATCAAAATTTAAAAAACTCACTCCATTTTCAAAATCAAAAATGGCACCAAACCCTAGATACAGATATAGTGCACAATTCTGCTTGAATTTTGGTTTCCAATTCCTTCCTCTGCCTCCTCTCTCTATGAGGTGCTGAATTCCAGCCCCAGCCCAAGACTTTCTGCAAGGGAGGAAAGAACTTGCTGGCATCCAGGTTGCCCCAAGCCTGGATATGGAATGGCCCCCTCCGTCCAAGCTGATGCCCCCTCACTGGACCCCTTGGCTTTTCCAGCATGCAGGCAAGGGCATCCTGCTGATCACAATGTCAGGTGTGTAACCCTCAAGGACTGTTCTCTGCTTCCATCCTGAACCTTATGTGGTCAAACCAGGCCCACAGTCTCAACTGCTGGCCATCAAAGCAAGTGACCCAGTGGGAAAGAGCTTGTGTGATGGGACTAGGCTGGGCTCACACCCTTAGCATCATCACTCAAAACTGTGGTCTCTGGGAGGACACTCCCTGCATCTCTTCAGCTTCACAGTGACTGAAAGATAAATGGAGACACCTATCTGCCACTGAGCCTGGCACCTGGGTGGGAGCAGCCAGGTAAAGAGCTTGGAGTTCCTCTCCTGGAGCTAACCTGCTTTATAGGTTGGGCCTCACTTCAGCATCTCTCTGCCCCCTCCCCCAATGTGCCTACTTTGACTCTGTCCCCAGGCAGGCCCAGTTCTAGGCTCCCGAGTCTCCTCTTTGGTCCTCAAGAAGCCCTGTAGTAGTGCCCAGTTATGAATCTACTTCCAAGATGAGGAAAGCAGGGTTGAATACCATTTAATGCCCTGTCTTTGGTCTTGCAGTTGCTAAGCATCAAAGTCAAGGTTTGAGTCCACTTTCACCCTTGTTTGCAGGGCATCCCCTTAGCTATCACCCCTGACGGCTTTTGGGGGGTAATGGGCGCTGATGGCAGACCAAGGCCTCTCACCCAAAGGTTTTTGGATCCCCCTGCTCCACATCTCTGTGGGCTCTCAGCTTTCTGAGTCAGGAGTGGGATGACAGAGCCACCAGAAATCCATCTTCAGACCTTTAGTGGATCCAACTAGGAGAATGCTCAGATGACGCCCCTGGGACTAGCGCCCTTCAGAGATGGCTGGAGTGTTTTGACCCTTAGGGGTCCTGCTCTGAGTGCAGGCTCTGCCTAGGTATTCCCACCCAGGGGAAAACAGAAGAAGCAGGGGAAAGAGATTACCTTCAGCACAGCCTCTCCTAGTGGCTGGGGCTCCTGAAATAAACCAGAGCCAAGAGGAGTCATATTTAAGGATGCTTCCTCCCACCCATTGGCCCTCTTGGAGCCCCTGCCCAGGAAGTTTGCGTGACAAGGAAAAAACAGTATGCAAATATGGGGCGTAACATAACCTGGTCTTCTGCTCCCTAAAGCTGGGGTTTTGAGGATTAGGTTTTGGGTTGTCTGTTTTTGTTTTACTCTGAAATGCAAAGTATATCTGTGAAGGCTTGGGCAGGGCTCACATCCAAACCTCAAAGGGAATTCTGTGTTTGCTCTGGGCGTGGAAGCCATTCACTCACTGCTTCAGCCTGGTGTGGACTGCTTCCAAGTTCCCCCAAATGCTGTTGGCCAGATGCTGTTTTCCCAGTTGTCTCTTATGTAAGGTCCACAGGGGTGAGCCAGGACTCATGGGCACATGCACACCCCACCCCCAAATCGCACCCCTGAACTTCAGATCCTCCTGTGCTCACCATGTGCATAGGTGCCTCGGCCCCACGACAGCAGAGACTCCAACTTTCAAGTTATTATTTTTGCTGGGGTCTCCACTGCAGTATGAATCAGCTCCTTCCTCATTATCTGGTGGAAAAGAGGGACAGGTCCAGGGAGAAGTGCCAGGAATCTCCTGCGCAGAGTTTCTGCGCTGTGATGACAGTTTACAGGCCTCTGCTCTGCACACACCTGAGGGATGGAGGCCGGGCAGAGCACTGGGACTGGACACTTCTCACACCTCCCCTGCTACTACCTTCTCTTCCTACCGGGCTCTTCCTGCCATCCCTACACACTGGTAGACTGTTTCCCAGCCTTTGGATGGAGTTTAGTCCCCACCACGGCCTATGAGGGGAGGGATCATGCCTTTCGCACTCTTTATACTTGAGTGGTCTGCACCACATATCAATGCACATGCTTCTGCTTACCACTACCAGCCACTTATATCCCTCTGACATGCTATTTGTCTGCAGTCATTTGCTGCTTAATGACAACCGCACATGCACTGGTGAGCCCTTAAAAATATAAAGTTGAGCCAGGGGTGTAGCTCAGTGGTTCTGGTGTCTGCCTTACAAGTGCAAGGACCCAGGTTTGATCCCTGGTAACCACATAAAACAATGCTAAACATGGTGACTCATGCCAACCAGCAATCAGTACCCCATACCACAGTGCCGGGCATGGTAGCTCAAGCCTGTAATTCCAGCACTCAGGAGGCCAAGGTAGGAGGACTGCTGAGTTCAAGACCAGCCTGAACTATAAAGTGAGACCCTGTCTCAAAAAAAAAAAAAAAATGGAGTTGAAAGATTTTTATCATTTGGTGACAGCATGGCATAGTAACATTATAGTGCACTGCATCGCTCATGTGTTCTTGGTGGCACTAGTGTAAATGAACCTACTGTACTGTCAGTGATACAAATATACAACATAGGGCAGGGCTGTCACTCAGCAGTAGAGCACTTGCTCTAGCACTGCAAAAAGAAAAGAAAAAGCTTCACTTGTAGCACAGCTTGGGTTGGAATAGAAAGTCATGCAGATGCCTGTTCTTTAGCTTTTGATCTTCATAAACCCTAAAAATCCACTGCCAATGCCTCACCCTGGCTTGGGCTCTCTGCTTCCTGGACCACTGTCATTGCCACCTGGTTACTCTGTCATACTTTTTGCAAGTGGCTAACAGAAGGACATTTAGGTAACAAAGGCCTGGGGATGTCTCCCCACCCAGATTCACATCCATCACTGACTTCCCATTTGTTTTAGAAAAATAATGCCATGTTGTTTGAGTCCCTGCATCTTGACTTTTGATTTCCTTACAAGACCCACTTCATACTATTTCATGCCTTTCTCATTACATTCTAGTCCACTAGCGTTCCCTGAGTGGGCTGGGGATTTCCTACCTCAGGACTTTTGCACATGCTATTATCTCTCCCTGGGACAATTTTTCTTCTACTTGGCAATAACTTTACACTTATGTATGTTCAAATATCAGCTTATCTGGCCCCAATACTTTCTTCACTTCCAAACTCTGACAAAATATGCAAACAAATCTTTGTTGGTGTAACTATTTTGACCGTTTTCTTCTCCCATCATTCCCCCACAAACTGGAATGTCCATGAAGGCAGAGATCTCATTTTGCTCAATACCGTATTCCCAGCACTTAGCATAGTGCCTCTAGAAGTAGCCCCAGGTACCAATCATCCTGCAGCTGGAGATGAGCAGGGTTTGAGAGATAATTTATCATTTAGCAAGATGAAAATTCATTTAGAGCTAGGAAAAAAATGTGTTGAATGAATGAACATGGAATTTGCTGATGCTTCAAACAACACTTAACAATTAGAAATAACTTTTGGGAGGGAAAAACTATTTTCTTTTTAAGGTAGAAGGGAAGAATTTAGCCCGGTAGTCTTGAGGAACCTTCCTGTTCCAGGTGGAGAGAGGAAGGCAGGAGGGATATGGAGACTCGAAGCAGGCAGGAACCCCTGGGATGCAAATCTGGAGCAGGCAGCCCAGCTGTCAACCCTAAGCAGAGGCTGCTAGTCTAATGTGGGAGTCACATCACCCAGGTCCATGCTGAGCCTGCATAGACAGCAGGGAAACCAACCATCAGGGAATCACCAAGCCGTGCTGAGCCTGCATAGACAGCCACCAACTTACAAGGTTCAACTTGGTGACTTGTTCACTTTACGATGGTGTGGAAGTGATAACACAGACTCAGTAGAAACCATACTGCAGATTTTGAATTTGAATCTTTTTTTTCATGGGTATTGAAATGTAGTAAGATTGTTTCTCTCTCCATGCTGGGCCTCTTTCCTTCGTTCCTTTTTCTTCTCTTCTATACCCTCTCTCCCTACTTCTTTCTTCTTTTGCTTTCCCCATTCCTATTCTTCTATTCTCTCTTCTTTTTCTTCCCCACCCTATTTTTCTCCCTCTGTCTCTTCTCTTTTTCTTTGGTTCCCTTCCCTTTTTTCTCAGTGCTTGGGATGGAACCCAGGGCCTTTCACTTTATAAGCAAGTGCTCTGCCATTGAATTACACCTTCAGTCCTAGCTTCGGATATTTTCAATTTATAATGAATTTACTGAGGTACATCATAGGTGAGCTTTGAGGTAAGTTAGAAGAGCCCCTTGATGTTAGGATAAATAAACAAAGAGCCTCTGATGGGATCTCCAGAACCGTAAAGCTGCCAGTAGGAAAGAACACACACAGTGACTCCTACAAGCAGATAGAAGCTGCCTGTGAGTGTGAGATGGAAATGTCTGAGAACTTCCCAAACTCCAGCCAACATAAAATGCTGACAGGGATAGTCTCGCAGGAGACCCTATAAGTGTAAACTCATTTTTCACTTATTTGAAGAAAGAGCACAAGAGCAGAAAGAGAAGCCAGTGTTGACAAGGCCCCTCAGAGAGCCAGGCTTAGCAGAGTGCCTCCTCCCTCCCCTAAGTCAGGGGCTAATGTTTCTAGAGACTAATAGATTGTGGCAGCTCCAACCTGTGCCCAAACTTTCTTCTAATACTCTGGCTTCCCTGGGCACTGGAAAATGGAGAAGGGGTTTTGGTACCCTGGCCTGCACAGATATTTTTGTCATAGTAAAAAAGATACAGAAGTGTTGATGAAAGCTTGAAGAAGTCGGGAGCCTCTTGCCTTCCTATGAAAAGTGTAAAATGGTGCAGCATCTTTGGAAAACTGTGACAGTTCCTCAAAGGATTACAGGACCTACCAGTTTCATTGCTAAGCTTGTACGTAAGAGAAACAAGACCCGGTGCCCACACAAAACCTACATACAAATGATCATAGCAGTGCTATTAATAACAGTGCCAGAGTGGAAATGCTTCAGATGTCCATCAGCTTATGAACGGACAAACAAAATATGACAAATACTACAATGGATAATTATCCAGCTGTAAAAAGGAAGGAAATGGCAACACATGAATGAACCTTGAAAACATGATGCTAAGTGAAAGCACTCAGCCACACAAATTCACATATTGCATGGTTCTGCTTAAATAAAATGTCCTGGAGAGGCTAATTCATAAAGACAAGAAATAGATTAGTGATTTCCAGACCATGGGACGCGCTGTGGGCAAGAACGGGTATGGAGTTCTGGGCTTGGGATGGTAAACCTGTTAGAGCTTTCAGTGATGATAAGGGGCTGGCTTCACCATATGTGCCTTAAGTTTGCCACCTCTGGAGAGAAAAATGTTAGGAGACAAAAATGTTTACTTAATAGACTGTTAGTGGGTGCAACTCAAAAACATAGCTTAAAATTTATAATTGTATACTTTAAACAGATGAATGGTATAGTTTATAAATTATATGTCCTTATATAAGGTTTTGCATTTTTTTCTCTTTAATTTGTATTTTTTAATTTATTTGTCTTCTGCAGTGGAACCCAGGGCCTTCCACATGCTAGGCAAGTGCCAAAGCACCAAACCATACCTCCATCCCAATTACTTTAGTACAACATACTGATTTATAATTTATGTAGCTACTTTCCCTAACAAATCATTCCCCACTCTTTAAGCATGAGCTACACATACAGAAGTGACACCTTTCCAGGTGGAACAGTACAGATGGGGGGTGGAGAGACAGAAATCTGACATCCTCACCTAGAGATCAAGGCCAACACCAACAGTGACGAGTCACGTTGCTCGCGTGTACCCTTAAGTGATGGGGGAGAAAGGGCACTTTATCGCTGAGATCTTCCTCTCCAAGCCCGTAACTCCAGTCCATTCATGAAGGAAACATCAGATTGTCAACCAAGAGACATTCCACATAGTACTCAGCTCCTCAGAATTGTCAAGGTCATGAAAAACAAGGAAGTCAGAGCTAAGAGAAGCTTATAGAAACACGACAGCTAAAGATAACTTGAGATCCTGGGGCATGCAGGATCTGTGTTAGCTTTGTAACTTTTCCATAGATTTAAAGTGACTCTAAAATAGTTTGTTTTGTGTGTTAGTATTGCTCTACTACTCAGCTATATCCCAGTCCCTAGAAAGTTTATTTTAAAATAAATATAACATAGTGTAATACCATATAATCTTTTATATGCAGCCTGTCAGTGACAAAAATGTGGTGTGGTACAGTGTCGCTAGGTCTTTGCTTCTGCATAAGACATTTTGACTGAATGTATTCTCCTTCTGACCCAGCCTTCTTTTCAGTAACTCCAGTGGTTCTGATCAACACTTTTCCCTTCCCGTTACCTGGGGGACCATCCCTGCCCCTCCTACACATAGGGTCACCTCACCACCCAGATCCCCTATAGTACCCTCCAGCTGGCTTCACATGTAACTTCCAGATGAGACAGTAGCAGGGGGGCTTACTGGCCTAGAAGTCTGAATTCCAGAGCTTGGCTTCACATAGAATAGAGGTATGAGATGGGATCGGATGCTGAACTTGCTTTCAGGCAGGTGCATGTCACTTCTGACCTACAGTAGACCCCTCCAGAGCCTCCTTCTATCAGAGAGCCGCAACTGCTCTCAGTGGGTCGGATCTGGCCAACAATACTCTGATGCCAATAATGGGCTAGAAGAGGACACTAGTTTTCATTAGTCATAGTCATCCCTATGTGACCACAGGTGATTGGTCCCAAGACTTCATAAGGACACCAAAATCTATAGTGCCTCAAATCCCTTACATAAATGGTGTAGTATCTGCATATCATCTACCTACATCCCCCCACGTACTTTAAGTCATCCTTAGATTACTTGAAAGACCTCATATAGTGCAAATGCTGTGTCAATTATTGTTCTACTACATTGTTTAGGGAATATCAACAAGAAAAAAATCCTGTATGTGTTCAGTACAGATGTAGTTTCTTTCTGAATATTCTCATCTGAGGCTGGTTTAACTTGTAGTTGCAGAACCTGAGCCTATGAGCGGAAGGATGAGCTGATCAGAGACACTCTGTGCAGAGCCGATGGCAAGACTGGCCTGGCCAGAGCAGGCACCATCCACCCAGCCACACCTGGGGCAATGCAGGGAAGGAGTCCTTGGGCCTTTCCACCTTTCATCTGCTGCTGGCCATAGTGCCTTGAGTCAGAGAAGCAGTATGATTACAGCCCCAGGAAGTGAGAGAACAAGGGGGCTGCTCCCTCCAAGTGCTACAGAGTTCTCAGTCCTAACCTCATCCTTGGACCTTTCCACTTTCAGAGAGCCACAGCTGAGTAAGGATAAGTAACAGCCCAATGGGGCATTCAGCATTACTGAAGGCTGGAAGTGGCAATGCCAAGGCTGTTCAGGCTACACCACTCTGCTTAGCAGGGTGTGGCAAAGTGCAAGTCATGGTTAGTTAGGCATTGGCTGCCTGACAGCAAAACCTGCCTGGGTTAAGCAACTGAATCACTTGCAGAGTCCCATGCAGACGAGCCCGGTCTCATGGGGGTACACAGCTGGGCATGCCATGCAGGCATGCCAGGACATGCTTCATCTGTCACTATTTTTCTCTCTGGTTTTGGAAAGCCTCACCCAAGATCATAACAAAATTAACCAGTGTACTATTAGCACCTGTGAAATACAACATTTACTCCAAAATACAGAAACTATGTTTTATTTCTTTGCAAGATTCACACAAATATAATTTTATAAACATGCTTTCATTTGATAAACATGCTTTAGTTCAGTCTTGGTTTGACTTCGCACCTTGTCAATATGCTATTAGGTTTTTTTTTTTTTTTTAATGGTTGCAAGTATCACATAATGCACAGAAAACAAAAACATGCATGTCACACTGGAAATGTTACTCTGCTTAACAGGAGCTCTCACAATGGTCTGCAAGTGCCACTTCAGACAGTGCGATGCTGTTGTTTTTGTGAATTGTGGAGGGCTTCCTGATCAGGGATGGTGAGTGTGCAGAGTCATGATGCAGACCCTGGAGAAGGTTTCTGGAACTCTCCTAGTGTTTATTAGGCTTAAGTGTGTTTTATAGCCAGGGGTCACAGGGTGTGGTAAAGGCTGGGAGGGTCCATTGGTTTAACCTAGGGTCTTGCCCAATAAGTGAATTTTGTGAGCAGGGGTTTATGTGATGTGATCAGGACTATGGGGGAGGTGAGGCCAGGGGTGAGAGACAAAAAGGGTGGGGGTGTTAAGGCCACTGACAAAGCTTAACACATGGGCATGAGTGTGCTCAAGCTGCTAAGGGTCTCCGAGTTTGTAAGGAACCAAGTCTCAATCTTTCAGGCTCAGGAGACAGGCAGAAAGTTCACTTGCCCTACCCAAACTTGAACCTCTCCCTTACGATGCTACTATTTGAGGGGGTCCTGGAAGGGCCCCTGTGGCAAATCTTGGTCTTCAGCTTATGGTAATTGGAGATGCTGGAACCTTTAAGAAGTGGACCTAGTGGAGGAAAGTAGGTTGTTGAGGGCATATCTTGAAGAAACTTTTTTTTTTTTTAAGGTTTTTTGAGATAGGGTGTCACTTTGTAGTTCAGGCTGGCCCTGAGCTCAGCCTCAAACTCACATCACAGCAATCCTCCTGCCTCTGCCTCCCGAGTGCTGGGATTACAGGCGTGAGCCACCACGCCCGGCACTGTGGTATGTGGTACTGGTTGCTGCTGGCATGAGTCTCCACATCCAGTATTATATGTGGTTACTGGGGCTCGAACCCAGGCCCTTGCGCTTGCAAGACAGGCACCAGAACCCCTGAGCTAAATCCCTGGCCCCTTGAAGGGGATTTTTGACCCTAACCCTAACTTTTTGACCCTAACCTCTTGTCCACTCTTGTTTCCCAGCTGCCATGATGTGACCAGCTTCCCCTGCTCTATATAGTCTCACCACAGGAGCTGCCTAACCCCTGGCCGGCAGTGCAGACAACCGACCACGGGCTTTTGAAATGGGAGCCAAAAGAGCCCTTTTCTTTAAGTCTTTGTTACAGTAATGGAAGACTAAGACAGGCAGAAACACTAGTGGCTAGGAGGTTCTGTCATGCACACTTCCTGCATTTTGTCATCCCACTGTGTGTGTGGAGACAGTCCAGGAGAGTCTGACAGCTCCGATTCACTTCCTCTCATGGCTGATACTGTATGAATCACGTGGGGCATGCAAGAGACCATAACATTCTCTGTTGACAAGAGACTGACATACTGCCCAATTTTTAACAAACACTCCACGATGTATTGAACTTATCGGTATTTTTATCTCTATGTAAGAGCTTCCCAGGAAGTTCTGAATTTTTTAATTTTCTGGATGCTGCCAGATGCCTTTCTCCCGAGGCCTGCCTGCGAGTGCCCTGTTGCTGCAGATGGCCTGATGGGTGCCTGGCCCCTTGTTCCCACAAATGAGGTGAAGCCTATCTCACACGGGCACAATTCTTTTGTTAGGGTTTTGTGTGCCCCTTGTCTTTGCTGATGAGCTCTGCTAATCACCCCCTTCTGCATGACTAATGCAGCCTTCACTCTGTTCTGTGCCCGTGGGACTTTATCTGCGATATAATTTTTATATGGCCAAATAGAATCTTGTTTATTTTCGCTTAGAAAGGTCTTCCCTACTTCTAACTCATTACTCCAATTTTCCAATTTTCTTAAAGGATTTAAACAATTTTAATCTATCAATAATTGATGTTAGATATGCAGTAAGATGGAAATCCAGGTTTATTTTCTTGCATATAGTCTGCGGTGTACATGTCATTTAATACATTTAACACCACAAAGTCTGAGTCTTTGCTGTGTGCCAGGAATTTTCCAATGCCTTCTGTATGTATAACTTACTTAATTCTCACAAGCACCCAGGATATAGGAATGTTATCATGTCCATTTTATACCGAGGGGACTGAAGCATGGGTAGGCTAAGGGACTCGCCCATGGACACATAGCCAGTAAGTGACAGAAGCAAGTTTCATCCAGTCAATTTCCCAAAGGGCCCCTTGTTACGGAATTCATTTCCTCCAGATCTTCAAACATTGCTAGAGAATTAAATATATTTTTTCAGAATTCTAGAAAATTCTCCTAGATCTGTATTCATGTCTCCTTTTTCATTCTTTAGTGTGCACCTGACTGCTAGTTACCTTTTCCTTTTCCAAGGAAAGTTCAACCCAGGATGAGCTCAAGTTTTTGCTTGTGAAGAGCAATCCATGGGAAAGGTTCATCTTTCTACAGTAAATGGAAGCATACATTTTCCAGCTTGCTTAATTTCTAGTTTGATTTTTATTAGTTCCTCTGCTAGGTTTCTTTTGGTACTTAAACTATTTAAGTCCTTTCATTTTTGTGTTTCAATTTTAATACAGAAAGGATTTAAGTTTTCACTAAATACAGTTTTGATGTCCCCAAAATTTGAGAACAGAGGATTATCCTTACAACTTTCTCAATAGTTTAAAATTCTGTTAATATTGCCCATGCTCCAAGTGTTTTGTAGAAGAATGTTTCTTAATTTCCAAAGAGTACAGTACTTTCTTAGTCATGCTATTAGTATTTATTACTAACATAATAAGATGATAAAAATATGGCCTTTTTGCTACTTCCCTGTATGGCTAAGGTTTTCTTTGTGGGTAAATAAGTGATTTTTTTTGGTAGTGATTCCATTGACATATGAATATTATATATATTTTCTATCTATAGAAGAGGCTCTACCTATTAAGTAACATATTAATCATTGTTGTATAGCACCTTTTTCTATTTACTCAAAGACCTAATTCTGAGAAATATGTTTTGAATCATCTCCTAGCAAATATATTTTTATCTTAAGCTTTCTTATAATTCTTGTAATTTTTGTGTTGTGTGTTTAGGCATTATTTGATTTTATTTTAGGGTTTCTTTTCTTTTTTGTGATACTAGGAATGGAGTTACATCCTCTCCTCCATTTTAAAATATTAAGACAGGGTCTCACTACGATGCCCAGGTTGGCCTCAGTCTCCCAAAGTGCTGGGATTGTAGTCTGTCATTTTGACTGGCTTATTTTTCTTTTTATCATCACATCCTATCAAGTCATATCACAAGTTGTATCCTGAAGTGCACTTTAATGTTAATATTGCCACTCCAGCCATATTTCCTTATGTCCTAAAAGTATAGCCAGCTTTTATTATGCAGATTTTATTTATTTATTATAAATAATATACAGCTAGAGTTTGGGGGGGGTACTGGGGATTGAACTTGTGTTTGCAAGGTGGGCACCAGAACCAATGAGCCAAATCCCTGGCCCCTAACTAGAATTATTTTTATAGTATCCTGACATCTTTTATGTGAACTTATTCTTTCTTTCTTTTCTTTTTTCTTGTGGTCCTGGGGATTAAACTTGGGACCATACACTTGCAAGCAGGAGCTGGAACCACTGAGCTAAATTCCCAGCTAAATTTTCTTATCTTGTTATGATTAAACATTTTACCTTTTATTTCTTCTAAAGTTCAGTTCATTCCACTTCTGCTTACTAATTTGTTTTTATTTTGTTTTGTTTTTGTAGTATCAGAGATCAAATTCAGGACCTTGTGCTTGCAAGGCAGGCACAGTTTTGCTTACTAATTTGTATTTTTTTTTCTATAACTTTTTTATTACATTGCAATACAAAGACACCTCCCCTCCTTTTCTCTATTCTTATAATAAAGACAAAAACCTAGGAAAAAACAGACTGGCACTCTCCCCTGTTTGGCTCTTAGTTACTAGCTTTTATTACTAATTTTACATGTCATGTACCTAAGCATTATGTAGTTAGATGTGCAGTAGCTTTGCTATTCATAACACCTCTGATGCATGGGTCACATGGGAATGTCTGCTTTGTGTTTAAAGAAGTTGAATGCTCTTTTAGTCTGACTTGAACCATCTACACCACAGACCTCTGGAGTACTTGAGCCTGCACAAATGTGTGATGGCGATATTTTGACATCGGAAACACAAGAACTCCTACTTCAAACCATGCTGAGGTCGCCACTCTCGGAATCTGTGTCTCACAAAGAATCATGGGAACTGACTATACACGTGCCAGCCATTGAGGACATGTCTTCCAATCGCCATTCCCCTGCTTATTTACCCCACAGATGCCCCTAAACTTTCTTCTTAGGAAGGTAGGCCTGAGATCATTTCTAGGCACAGTGGCTTTGTGAATCAGCTCATTTCTACTGCAAACTTGCTGTTTTAGCGATGAGCACCATAAATGGTAGGCAACTATGACTTGGCTTGGTAACTGGTAAATTAGTGCCCAGTTTCTAAAGAGTATTATTTCCTCCCCTTCTTGCAGGTGACAGTATGAAAAACTGTGTACACTTGGCTTCGTTTTTTTGTTTTTTTTTTTTCAAAAGACAGGCTCAGTTTTATTGGCAAAGAAACTCACCAAACCACAGGGTTATTATTCCTCACTTTTATAATTGCAAAGAATGACCAAGATTCAAGTTGATGAGACATGAGAAGGAATATATGCAATTTGCAGCAGCTTGGGTGCAGTTGCCTGATCTGCACTCGTTCATGATTCCCTCTTTCCTCCTTGACTCTCTGTGGCCAGTGACAGACTGGAGGATGGAAACTAGCACATAAGAGGTTGGGGCAGAAAACACAAAAAATATGATATAGTTATTTCATACCTAGCTGTTTCTTCAAGAAATGAAGACTACATCCATACAAACATGTTCATGGCAGCTTCATTTTTAAGGATCAACACTGGAAACAGAACAAATGGCCATCAGTAGACAGCCGCATGAACAAGTTGTGGTTGATTCACACAGTAGATGTGAGGGCTGCGACATAAAGAAGGGGATGGGGGAACACAAAATATGGACACTGCCTGAGTAAGATCTATCCAGGAACACTGTTACAAAAGGGTTATAGGAGTATCACCTCTAGAAAGGGCAAACTATCCAGCAGGGACAAAAACTAATGGTCTTCTTGGGGTGAGGGACAGGAAATGGAAACAGGACATGAAACTTTTGCAGTGATATGTTCATGTGTCAGCATCAGGGTGTGAAATTCATCACTCTGTAAAGACTTCAGCTTGTAAAGAACCATCTGCTGTCTTTTCTCACACCACGCCATGGGACTACATACTATAGAATGTGACAGTTCATGTGTTGAGGTCCATAGTTGAGCCTTCCCCTCGCAGAAGCAGACCTGATGCCCCCCTTTTCTAGTCATACTGGAACATATCTGTGTTCTCTTTACAAGCAGTACAACAAAAAACCTAAAAAAGCTGTGTGTGATCTTAGACTCTGGAGAACCTTGGAGTCTGTTTGCAACATATAAGAAGATGCTGAAGGAGTGGGAGGCATAGTGTGAATGTCTTTTTCCATCCCAAGGGCCCACCCCATCTGAAGATGCGGTGGTCGGTGTCATCCCTTAGAGATGTGTCTGATGTGGGGATGTTTTCTTTTTTCCTTGGCGGTTTGTCATTTCACTTCAGTTCCAGTAGGGACTGTGCAAATGTTCCCTGAGGCCCGAGAAGTTTCTGCTTGTAAGGATTTAAAAGTTACCAATATACATCCCTGCCCTCATCGGTGTGAAGGACGTCCACAGCAGGTTTTCAGTTGGAAGGGTGCATGAATGATTATATATACCCATCAGATGGTGAACTCAGTCACAGATTATTGTTCTCAGAAGTGGGACCTCGGGTGTGAGGAGCAGCAGATGGTGATGCTTGCAAGGGGAAGTCTCGGTAGGGCCGTGGCTGGGATCGCCCTGGTTCTGATGATGAACCCATGAAGTGAGAAGGAGCCCGCTTCCCTTGCAGGCCTGCAAGTCCTTGCTGCTGCTCCAAACATTATGGGGTTAGGAAGGGGTATCCTGGGATCCTTAACTGCCAAGGCCATTGGCTTCTGAATGCCCTGTCACTAAGCAGGAGGCTCTCGTCTCAGTGTCGGGCAACCCCGGGAAGTCAGTGACGTAGGGAGCAGAGTGGGAAGTGAAACCTTGTCCCAGTCCTTCCTTCCCAGCGATCTGTGGCTTAGAGTGTACGTGGATCATCAGCTCCATGGGCCCTGAGAACCCTTCGTTCACTAGCTGCTCTGTGGACCTGAGTGCCCCGGACGTGGTATTCTGGGTGCCAGGTTGGGTGAGGGGCTGGGACCCTGCTCGGCCAGTGTGCAGAGCGGACTCTGGAGCACCATATGTTACTTGTGCTCCCAGAGGCTGCTTTGTGTGGGTCTGTGCTGTAGTGATATGACTGTGAGGGCTCCAGGAAGTGACTGTGGCCCCCCGTGTCTTGTATCTCCCTGCTGAGAGCTTCGCACCTCTGCGAGTGCTTTCACCACTCGCGGGGCCATCTAGGAGGATGGGGTTTGCAGATGCAGTGCAGCCAGAACAGACTGTCTGGCCCTTTGATGGGCATAGTCCCAGGTGGTGGACTCTAGATTCTTGCCTATTTTGCCATGTCAGGGGGTCATAGCTGCATATCCTGCCCTAGTCTGTTATGGATGTATGAACACACGCTTGCGTATGCGGGTGGGGTGGGGGGTGTAGCTCTGTATGTGTTCCCAATACGTGTGAACTCTTAGCCTCTTGACACTCTTCCTTCTGAAGAGGAGGGGAAGTGAGGGGGAAGTGAGCTTGACTGCATGATACTTCTATGGAGAATTTCATACTAGGAAGAGGGCACTTCCCTTTTTATCTCTCTTTTTGCATTATCCATTAAAGATGTTCTAGTATAATTTTGCATAAGTACACCGAAAACTCTGGGTACCATTTGTGCCAAAGTGTTTGGGTATAGAACACTATGAATTTCAGCTTAGTAGCCTACTTAAAATATAGGCTCTGTATTTCCATATTTGAGGAGTTAAATAAGATATATCCCAGATGTCCCGATTAATAAAACACATTACCTATATACTAAGCCAGGTGAGGATATAAAAAGTATGAATATGTAATCATTCATATGCATCAAAAATTAGAGATATTGTGAACAATTCAATCACAAAAATTGAGGAGTAAAACTTTCAAATTGATTTATCAACTTAAGGACAATAAATATGGAAAAAATTTAAGTATCTCTATATATCTCTATATGTTTTTTGAAATGTAACTATATTGAACTGAAGATAGAAAAAAAACATCCTGAAATTAGTCATATTTCTATATCCACGATGAAACACTTTATCGTCAGAGAAAAAGAGCATAAAGTTTTTTTCTCAAATGGGGAGGTGGAGTGATAGATGAAGAGCATGGTCTCAATTTCTTGGTAATGAGCCCAAAGAGAACTAGGAACCCTGTAGGCACCGGAGAAAATGCTCTAGCCCCAACTGCCTCCCTCGTCAGTTGGCTGGAGTCAGTCAGCTGGCAAACATGCTCTGCTGCTTTGCCAGGCCTCGAGGCCGCAGCCTCAAGACGCCGCGAAGGGAAACCAATTGGGAACGAGTGAGAGGATGGTTCGCTCCGGGACACTCACCAGGAGCCGCCCAACCGTCCTGGGCAGCACCGTCCTGGGCAGCACGGGGCGGGTCTCAGCAGCCCCGGCCCCCAAGCGCTCAGAGACAACAGGGAGCCCAGGAGGGGCGTCCCGAGGATCAGCCATCAGGGGCGTCTCCGAGCCACTGAGCCCAGAACACGTCCATTCCTCACTGCTCACCACCGCTGTGAGTCCCCTGGACAAGTCTAACCACTCATCCTGGGTGCGTCTGTGTGGGCTGGTGGGGAGGGCTGGGGCCCAGTGTCCTTCCCCAAGGCCTCTTGCACAGGAGAGGCAGTTGGGAGGCTGGCAGGCTGGGGTGCTATTACACTCACACCCCAGACAGGGCTGGCGGGAGGAGAAAGGCGGTGCCCAAGCGTTTGCCCACAACATCATTGTCCCGTTACAGACCTGAACTGAGTCCACCGAGAGCCTGGCAGAGGTCCGCACCATGAGCACAGGGCAGGCAGGGTCGCCCCACAGCCTGACCAAGTCCCTGGACTTTGACTCCCTGCATTCACTGGGCAGGTGGATGACATTAACACACCGGTCAGTCCACATGAAGAGTCACTATACGCAAGTACCTTTCCTGGTAGGGACCTTGATCCCATAAGCCAGCACATAGCATCACTGCTCTCCTGCAGTTCAGTGTTGGGGTGCCACAAAGTCCTCCTGAGTAATGCAACGTGTAGGGCTCACATTGAGGCAGAAAGCACCCAGTCCTGACACACCTAGATGTGGATACCAACAGCCCAACAGGTGGCCAAGAGAGGCTCAGAGACTGGGCTGTCATTGCAAGAGCCAGACACAGCTCTCATTCCTAACTGGGAAGGGTTGGTTTCACCTTGCTTTCTCTAGGCAGGAAAAATGCTGGACAGATTCCAGTGGATTCTCAGCACACACAGAGTCAGTACATAGTCCACATACTGCTTGGCTAGAGAAGGAGATAACGAGTGTAAAATACGGCAGGGGCCGGGGATTTAGCTCAGTGGTTCCGATGACTGTCTTGCAAATGCAAGGGCCCAGGTTCGATCCCCAGTAACCACATATAATACTGGGCATGAAGACTCACACCTGTAATCCCAGCACTCGGGAGGCAAAGGCAGAAGGATTGCTGTGATATGAGTTTGAGGCTGAGCTCAGGGCTAGCCTGAACTATAAAGCAAGACCTTGTCTCAAAAAACAAAACAAAACAAAAAAATGGTAGACCACAGAAGCGAGTAATTCAAGGAAGGGCACGGTGACAGCACATCCCGCACACACAGGAGCGGGGACCTGCCCCGGCCGCTCCTCCTCTGGGTCCTCATCTCAGGTTCAGGTCTGCCTGCCCCAGCTATAGGATGCGGAGTCTGGCACAGCACAGCTCTCCTTTCATCTCATGTGTGCCCTGGGGATGTGGCTCTGTCACGCATGGTCCACCCCTTGCCACTTTCAATGGCCTACCGTGTGACCGTTTTCTCAGCTAGTCCTGCTCTACAGCTCTCCCACGTTTTCACACCCAGAGCAGAGCCGAAGGAAACACCTACATCGTCAAAGACATTTGAAGAGAGAGATTCCTAGCAGCCAAGATTCTGGGTCACAGTCACACAAGCCGCTACGGTAGCGACACGTTCAGGTCCACGGGGTCTGCAGGGCCCATGGGGCAGAACACACAGGACTCGGCAGAGAGAATGCCACGGTGACCTCTCAGAAATGCAGCCCTCACACCTGTCTGTGAGCTGATGGTACACCAGCCAGGCTGACTGACATTAGTCACATCTCTGAGAACAGAGGCACAGCACAGCACAATCTCAATTCTCCCCTTTGGAGACAGGCGGTCATTGTCCTCATGTTCCACTTCAGACAGTGTGACCCTTCACAGCACTCTGGACACCAGAGGCTGAAGCTTCCGGGGGGAACTTGTCCAGGCATACCCTGTGGACACCAAAGGTTCCTCTGCATCCAGTCACTTTACAACTCAGACAATTGTACCTCAGCACCAGGGATCTCGGTGAGGGCCAATTGGCTGAACTACAGAGCACGCCTCCTTACATACTGGATAGTTTGTATTTCACATTTGAATACTGAATCTCATTCTGTAGTGCAATTACTGGATCTTAAAAGTGTGATCCTCTTGCATCAGCCTCAAGGGGACTGGCATTATAGAGGCGAGACCCCTCACCCAGCTTCACTGAGCCTTTCTGAAAAACGAAGTTCGAAACCTACTGCCAGGCTTTGGCTGACCTGTACAACTTGGTTCAGTCTGACATCTTTTTTAAGGGGTTCAGACTGAAGGGGTCATCTCCCTGATGGGCCAGCAACTCAGTGACACCTGTGCCAGCTCACTCACATCACTCGAGGGGCACCCAGCTCGTGGGAGTGACCATGGGCTCTGCATTCACCTCCGTCTCGCACTGAGACTGGAACAGCAGAGACCCCACAGGTTTCTGCATATTTCCAGGGAAGGCAAGGAAAGTGAGGAAGGACAAGCTACCCCGAATGACCTCAACATGAACCGATGAACTCATATCGACCCAAGACCAATATGTAAAACCCAGATCTATGCCCATTTGGGACTCTTTAGGTCAAAACTGTGTTCAAGACCAGTCTCCCGTGTTTGGTGGCTGATCGGCGCATGGATTAGCTAGACTTATCAGTGGGCTCAAACCTGGGACTTCCCTGGTAATGTGTTGTTAAGAGTTTCAAGACTTGTTGCCCATGTTTACAATGTGTTAACAATTTCTCATTGTTGCATATCTCGCACGGACCAGAGTAAAATATTTCTTAGATGTATGACTTGAAAATATCTGGTCTCAATCTGGGCTTTAGACCTTCCTTCTCATTCAAATATCTTTCAAGAAGCAGTTCTGAATGGTCATCATTGTACTGCCTCTCTGAGTATTGTTCACCATCCCTGTAAGGCATCCTCACCTAGCCCCTGAGCACGGTGATTTTTCTCCAATGCAAACATGTGTCAGTGGTCTCCCACAGCCAGGACACAATGGCCGACACCCACCACATGAAGGTGGACTGTTTCGTACTGGCTCCCACAACCAGTGCCATGAGTCCATGGTCTCCTCCAGCGTGGATGCTATGAGCTGGGAGGGCTGGCAGAGGAGTGCTGCTGACTGCGTGGCCACATGAAGTACAGCACACCAGGAGGAGCAGGAGAGAGGTACAGAGTCGTGCACAGCACAAACCTAGAGACCCACCTCCAACAGGGCCCCACCTCTAACAGCATACTCTGCCAGGGAACTCACCAGGGGGTGAAGCCAGTGAGAACTAGAGTGCCCCCACCATCCAACCACCCTCCAAACACACCAGCAGCCTTCAGGGGACATCTGAGATTGAAAGCATGGCCCAGGGTCCTAACCCATGACAAAGTCAACACATGACATTTTCATCTTCAGGCCATTCGCAGTCAGGTAATCCTGACATGGCTGGAGACAAGGATCAAAGATCATACTTTCAGTATGTATTTTACTAACTGGGGAATCTGAAAACCACATCCAATATTAAAATAGAGATCCTATTTTTGATGGAGGCTACTAAGCTGAAATTCAACATGCCTGATCCATCTCAAGAGTACTTTGGCCCAGAGGGCACCCACAGTGTCCTATGCACCTAGCCAAAGTTACAATGAAACTTCATTAAGAGATAAGGTGAAGAGCCAGGGATTTAGCTCAGTGGTTCCAGCATCTCAGTGGTTCCTTGCAAGTGCAAGGACCTGGTTCGATCTCGGTTAACCACATACAATAATGGGCGTGGAGACTCACGCGCTGCAGCAACCAGTACCACATACCACAGTGCCGGGCGTGGTGGCTCACGCCTATAATCCCAGCATTGGGGAGGCAGAGGCAAGAGGACTGCTGTGATGTGAGTTTAAGGCTGAGCTCAGGCCCAGCCTGAACCACAAAGTGAGACCCTGTCTCAAAAAAAAAAAAAAAAAAGAGATACGGTGAAAAGAAAGATAAAAAGGCATGTCCTCTCTCCAGAAAGAAAGAAATTCTCCATAAATGAATCAAGACGGTCAACCTGACCCCATCTTCTCTTTAGAGGGAGAATGTAGAGAGGCTACAAGCTCACAAGAATGGGCACACACACACAAGTTCACCCCTTTCCCATGCCTCCTATAAGCGTGTATTCACACAAACCTAGCAGACTAGGGCAGAATATGCAACTCTGGCACCCTGACATGGCAGAATAGGCAAGAATCGAGCGACCTTCGCTTGGGGCTGTGCCCAATCAGGGAGCCAGACAGGCCATACTGGGTGCACTGCAACCAGAAACTCCATCTACCTAGATGGCCTCATGAGTGGCGAAACCAAGCAACAATGAGTTCTAATGCAGAGGTGTGAAGCACTCAGCAGGGAGATACAATACACAGGGGCCCACCATCACCGCCCACAGGCCTCACAGTCAGTCATGTTGGTACAGCACAGACACAGACACAGACCAAGCAGCCTCTGGGAGCACAGGGGGCACGCAGTGCTCCCTAGTCCACTCTGCACGTGGCTGAGCAGGGCCCCAAGCCCTTCACCCAGCCCTGCACCCGTCACGTCATGAGCAGGGCACTCGGGCCCACGGAGCAGCTAGCTGATGAGGGGTTCTCTCTCAC
>PVIR01019444.1:0-31959 GCA_004026965.1 Petromus typicus
CCACTTTATGCCACCTTCCAGCTTCACTGACCCTTTTCCTTCGGGGTTGCCTTCAGGGGCCTCTTGGGCATGGATTCCTTGCCTCCCAGGCCTTGCACCATTCTGTTTGAAATAGCTTCCTGTGTCTCTGCCTCTTCTGTGTACTGCTTGCCAGCCTGGCCTGCCTGTACCCACAGTGTGTTTCCCACTCACTTGGAGATTCTGGACCAGTTCGTGTCTGGGCAACCCAGTGTGCTTTTTCCTATCATGTGGCATGCTTTTAACAAGGCTTGCATCCAGCTTTGAGGAAAGGGTCCTGTCCAGTTGTTGCTTTGAGAATTCTTCTTATCTTTAGCATAGTCTTTCGAGTTCTTCTTAGGCCTTTGTAGCGACTACCGTGCTAATCATTTTATATGTTAAAAATTCCTGTTCAAATAACTGTGGTTTTAATATTCAGATGCAACCTTAATGGGCATACTAGATTTTTGTCTTGCTTCTTATTTGGGGCTAAAATGAAGGAAGTTGCTGTGAACAGTATTGTCTTTGTATTGTCGTCTTTCCTGATAAGTAACCAGGAATAGAATTGCTTGATCTCATCATGTGTGTTTACCTTTATGAGAGATTGTCCAACTGTTTTCCAAAATAGTTGTACCATTTTATGTCTCTGTTGAAAATGCCATTGATGCTTGATAGACATTACATCTGGGCAGTCTAGTGGGTATGTGCTGTAGTTCCTTGATGATGAATAGTGACAAGAATCTTCTCATGTGCTTATTGGAAATTTGTATATTTGCTTTGTAACATGCCCAAATCTTTTGCACATTTTAACTTCATTTGTCCTATTAAATTGTCATCTTATGAATATTTCAAAAACAAGTTTTAATTTTTATGAAGTTTGTTTTATTCTTACACTTTTATTTTAGGGTTAGTGGCTTTATATTCCCAAAACGTTATTGTCTGCCTTAAAATTGTGAAGATGTTAGGTCTGTGATCAATTTTGAGTTTTCTTTTCCTTCACTACTAAGGATTGAACCTATGGCCTTCAAACAGTTACATCACCAGTACTTCTATAGTTTTTATTTTGACAGTCTAAATTTCCTGCATTGAATATTATGATTAAGTATTTCTAAAATGTACCAATAAATGTTTTGCTTAAAAAGAAAAAAATAAAGGGCTGGGGATTTAACTCAGTGGTTCCAGTACCTGTCTTGCAAGCACAAGGGCCCGGGTTTGATCCCCAGTAACCACATACAATACTGGGTGTGGAGACTCACACCCAACAGCAATCAGTACCACATACTACAATGCAGGGAGTGGTGACTCACGCCTGTAATCCCAGCACTCGGAGGCAGAGGCAGGAGGATTGCCGTGATGTGACTTGGAGGCTGAGCTCAGGGCCAGCCTGAGCTACAAAGCAAGACCCTGTCTCAAAAAAAAAAAAAAAAGAAAAAAGAGAAAGGGCAAGAATGTAGCTCAGCAGTACCAGACCTGTGTGGCAAGTGCAAAGTTCTGAGTTTGATTCCCAGTAATGAAAAAATAAAAACAAAAATGAAAAATAATTTTAAAAGAAAAGTCCTGCTAAGTTTCAAAGCCAAACTTGAATTTGTGAACATTCTTGAGGTTTCAATGAATCTTTTTTTTTTTGCAATACCAGGTACTGAACTCATATCATAATCTTGCACTTGCAAGGCAGGTGGCAATGCCACTGAGCTAAATCCTCGGCCCAAGCTTGAATTTGTGACTCTCCCGCCTCTGCCTCCCCAGAGTGCTGAGATTACAGATGTGAGTTACAATACCTGGCTTGAGTTAATTTTCTAGTGTGAAGTAAGGACCAAAGTTCATATTTTTCCATTCAAAGACAGGTATCTTCAGGGACTTGGTCTCAGGAATCCCTGTAGATACCAAAATCTGTAGATGCTGAAGTGTCTATAAAGTTATGTGGTATTTGCATATAACCAATATACAACCTAAATCAGCTCTGGAATATTTATAATACCTAGTAGTTGTTACACTGTGTTATTTGGAGGATGACAAGGCAAAAGGTATGCTTGTGTTTAATGCAGGTGTAAATACTGTTTTAAAACCCTAGTAGACATACTAAGTTTTTGTCTTGCTTCTTATTTGGGGCTAAAATGAAGGAAGCTTCTGTGAGCAGTATTGTCTTGTATTGTCATTGTTCCTGAAAAGTAACAGGAGTGTCACAGTGTTCCTGATAAGTAACAATGGTTAAGTCTGGATGCATAACATGCAGGTTTAGAGGGCAAACTTTACAGAGTTGTAGCGCTATTTGTTAAAAAAAAAATCATTGAATAATTTTGTTGTCAGAATTCAATTGATCCTGTGTATGTCTATTTTTTTAATATGTTATGTTCCAGTACCACATTTACTTTACAGTAAATCTTGCAACAAGGTAGCCTACATCCTCCAACTTCATTCTTGTTTTTCAAAATTGCATTAATCACTGAAGATTCTTTGCATTTCCAAGTAACATTTAGTATCCTCATGTCAATTTTTACAAAACTGGTAGAATTTTTGTTGAAGTTTTTGTTGAATTTAGAGATCAATGTGGGAGGAATTGACATCTTGATAAAACTTTGTCTTTCAATCCATGGACATGGTATAACTATATATTTAGTATTCTTTAATTTCTCTCAATAGTGTTTTATATTTTTCAGTGTATAGTTCTTATGTTTCATCAGATTTATCCTTAAATATGTCATGTTTTTACATGGAGTTATAAATAGTATTGGTTTAAACTTCATTTTCTAAAAATACTTTTGAAGTACATAGAAGTAAAATTGATGTTTGCATGTTGACTTCACATCGTGGGTCCTTGGCAAAATTGTTAGTTCTAGGGTTTTTTTTCCTTAAATTTTTCTGTATATAAAATCATACCATCTGTTAGTAAAGGCAACTTCTGTTCTATCTGTAGATATTTTATCTTGTCCTGCCTAATTGACTAGCACTGTTGGTATAAGGTGGAATAGAAGGAGAACAGACATCCTTTTCTTATTCCTGATTTTAGGAGGAAAGTGTCCACCAGTTTTCACCCTTGTATATGTTAACCTTAAGTTTTCATATATGCACTTTATGAAGCTAAAGGTCTCTTTTATTCCTAATTTTCTGAGTTTTAAAAAACCATTAATAAATGTGGAATTTGACCAAATTCTTTTTATGCATCTTTTGAGATGTACATAGTTTCTCCTTGTTAGTGATTTGTCCTGTTATTCTTCCCTTTGCCCTCTTTTCCTACCATCTTTTGGATTGTGTATTTTTAGTATTGTACATTATCTCTCTACTGTAAGTTTATTTAATTTCATTTTACTGTTTAGTTTCTTGTGTTAAGCATCTTTAATCATAATATGCTTTCTAATGATAGCACTTCAAGTATAATTTAAAATGCTTACGTAATATATTTCCATTTTCCCCATCCAATCCTTTGTGTATTAATTGTAATATACTTTGCTTCTGTATGATTCTTTATTTCTCTTATATGTTTCATGTGCCATAATTTTAAATGATTATTGATTTTTGTTTAAATAGCTAACTTGTAAGAAATTAATCAAGAAGTATTTCATACTCATACATTTATTTCTGGTGCACTCTACTGTTTGTATAGATCTAAACTTCCATTTGTTATTATTTTCCTTCAGGCCAAATAATTTAGTATTTCTTGAAGTACAAAATTGATGGTCACACATTCTCTCAACTCAACCCCAACCCTAACTAGTCTTTTTGTTACTCTATATTTGTCTTTTATGGATATTTCATATAAATAGAATCATACAGTGTGTGATTTTTGTATGACTGGCCTCTTTCACTGAACATGTTTTTGAGGCCATTCTTGATACAGCATCTATTAATACTGTTTACCTTCGTATTGCTAAATAATATTACACTGTATGGATAGTCCAGGGATTTTAATTGACCTTTTATCTGTTTGTGTGAATATATGTTTTCAGCCATCTTTTGTGTTCATGTAGGAAATTGCTAGGTGTAGTGGTAACTGTATGTTTGAGCTTTTGAGGAACTGCCTAACTGGTTTTGACAGTGGTTGTATCATTTTACATTTCAAGAGGCTTTCAGTTGCTCTACATTCTTGCCATTACTTGTTACGTGTCTTTTTTTCATTTCTTTCTTTGTTTTTCTTTTTGTACTAGGAATTGAACTTGGGACCTTGTACTTGTGAAGCAGGCACCGGAACCATCGAGCTAAATCCCTGGCCCTTCCTAGTCTTCTTTTAAATTATTATAGCTGCCCTAGAAGATGTGAAGTGTAGTGTCTTATGCTTTTGATTTGCATTAACTGGTGGCTAATGAACATTTTTTCTTGTGCGCATCAGTCATTTGTATATCTCCTTTAGAGAAACATCGGTTCAATTCCTTTGTCCACTTTCACATCGAGATGTTTGTTTATGTGTGACTTAGGAGTTATAAGAGTTCTTTATGTATGCAAGAGGGAAGAATCTATTTCTTTGCCTCTTCAGGCTTCTAGAGGTTGTCCACATTCCTTCACATATTCCCTCATCCACCCATCCTCCAAGTTATTGCCACAGACTCTGACCACAAATGGAAAAGAGTTTCCGCTTTAAAAGGCTTAAAACATTAGAGTGGGCCCATGTAATTTCCAGTAATCTAGGGCAGTCTTTCTATCTCAAAGCCCTTAATAACATCTGGGAAATCCTTTCTGCTGTGTAATTGAACATACTCATAGATTTGGGGATTCAAATGTAGACATCTTTGGGTGCTGTTATTCTGCCCATTGAACCACCACTGTCACAAATCATGCTTCAGTAAATATCCGTGGACATGTCTCTTCAGTGGATCTATATACAAATTTACTGGTCCTGTATATAATTGGACCAGATAGTGCAGGATAACTGCAGCAATCTACATTCTCAACAGTAGAATCTGAGGTGTCTGTATCAACCTATTCCACTCTCTGGCATTCTCCAGCTTTCTTATTTTCGCTAGTCTACTAAAGGTAAATTAATAATATTACACTCTTCTTTGCTCTTAGGTCACAAAAAGCATTTGTTATGTTTCTTTTTATTAGCTTTAAATTTTACCTTTCAATTGGGTCCATTAAGTCATGTAGTGCTCATCTCTGTTTGTGTTTTAGGTAGGGATATTTTTTCTGTCTTTCAGTGAGCCAGTTTCCCTAACATTCACACATACACACATACACTCATGGGGTCTCACTAGGTACTCCAGGCTGTCCTTGAACTCCCTGTGTAGTACAAGTTGGCCTCAAATTCACAGCAGTCCTCTTGCTTCAGCCTCCCAACTGCTGGAATCACAGGCATGCACCACCAACCGGGCTCTACTATACATTATAAATAATTTTTCACTATTTTTAAAATGCTCCATTTGTCTTCTAATATTTCTTCAGATATGCATGTGTTAGTATCTGGTCAGTATCCTCTTTAAAAAGAAGTTAACCAGGGCTATGGGAAAAAATGAGAATTAAGTTGTGTCTTATACTGGTACAAATCCCCATTATGGAGTGCAATCATGATGTGTATATTTAATGTACCAATAAAGATTAAAAAAAAAAAAAAAAAAAGAAGTTAACCAAGCAATTCATGGACTTAGGTTGCTCTATTTAAACTGTGGTATAAAGTTAGTTCCTAAAATACCAACTAAAATTTTAATTAAGATTACACTGAACTTATAGATTTGGGGAGAATTACGATCTTTACATTAAACTGTCTCATGTAAGAATAGGGATGTCTGTTTAGATCATCAACTCTTTAGAGTTTCAAAGTTTTCTTCAAGAGGGCTAAGGTCTCAAAAACTTGATTTTATTGCTGTTGTTATATCATGTGTTTATTATTTACTTGTTTTAGCTATTATACAAATTGTGGTTGATTCATCTTATATCCATCCTTACTGAATGCTCTTATTAGTTTTAATAATTGATACTTTAAAAAAATTAGGTTATCAAGTTATCTTTTTCAATCTTTACATCTTTCTTTTTTATAGTATGTCTAGGATTTCTAAAACCATGTAAAATGGTAACAGTGATTGTGGACGTCCTTATACTACTATTAAAGAGAATGTGTTGTGCCATAATATGTGCTGTAGATTTGACGTGTATAACCTTTATCAAATGAAGAACATTATGTTCTGTTTGCTAAGAGTGGGGCAAGGAAGACAAGGGGTGCTGCAGGGGTCAGTGACTATTGTAGTTCACAGCCCCAGAAATCAACTGCTAATATTAGATGTGGCTGAAGTTAGTAAGACTAACCCCGCCACAGGCCTGAGCAGGGCCTTCACCCCATCCTACCTTTCTCTCTACTTGGGCATCTCCTCTAGAGCCTATGGGACTAGAAGGCTTTGAAGGGTAGTAAGTAGGCCCCTGGGAGGCAGAGCTGGGAAGCCGCTCAGACCAGCCTGGCCTTACAACACTGGGACCCTGAGGTGACTGCAGAGCTCCCCAGGCAGGTCGGAGGCTCAGGTGTCATATCTTTTATGCCATTTCCTGAGATATACTGCTATCTATTGCCCCTCAGGGAAGTATTATCCCCCTGCTCTTTCAGTCAACTAGAAGCTGTTTTCTCTGGCCTAGAACTAAGAGCTGTCTTCAAAAAGCAACACAGAGGACCAATTTCAAGTGGACTTTAATCATTTTTTGCTGCCCAAATACTGTACATGCAGAAGCCATGTGAAGAATATTCTCCTTAAGGGAATCAACAAGGACATTGTATAAAACAGCCGGCAGTCCCTCCCAGCTGTCCACCTGCCACCCAGGAACCGCAGTTTGGAAAGATGCTGCACATAGAAAATGCAGAGAGCACAGATATAAAAGGCTAATTGCTTCTTATCTAAACAGTGTGCTTGTCAGTCCCTAACTGCTATCTTTCTTTTTGCAAGATGCATTTGGAAATTCTAAAAAAAGGGGTTTCTGCCTTCTGTGAGTTTACATACGAAAGGAGTTGACAGAACTCTCAAGCCTGCTTTCTCCATGGAAGCAGCCACTACTTTCTGAGATGATGTCTGGTAAAAGACATTTTGGAGGAAGAGTGGTTTTAAAAAGCAAAATACTTGGAAGGGAAATCAGTTCCCTCTCTCCTCCCACTGAGAGCATTTCCTTCACAATTCTCAGATCTTCGCCTCTTCCCACTGCTGTCATGTGGCAGCAGAAATGAGGAACAGCCCAGCCTCATCTGCTGGTGGGGACAGACCCTCCTCAGGATGCAGCTGAGGTTGCGCCATCACATCGGCATCTTGAAAATTGTCCATTGCAGATAACCCTTAATTATTTCTTAATTATTTTTCATCATGACGAAAGGGTAAAGGAGGGAGGGGGAACTATGAAGAGGTGAAAGCAGAGTCTGTTAGGATTCCCAGAGTTGTTAGAGGCAGCATCTGGGCATGGGTCAGATGAGGACCTCCACCTTGCTTGGGCACCAGGGCCTGGATGAAACCAGCCTAGGAACCATGTGCCAGCTGCACTCAACTCAACTCTCAGCAGCTCCAGATCAGACTTGGAAAACCTGGAGGTAACCATGGAGCAACTAGCTAATGCTCTGACTTTGCAGATGAGGAAGCTGAGGCCCAGAAAAGGGAGGAGCCTTGTACACGATCACAGTTTCTCGAAAAATGGGATAGAGCAGCCAGCCCTGTCCAGGTCATTGGTGAAGGGGGCAGATGTTCAGTTGCCCCTGGAATTCCCAGCTCCCTTTTCTGTTATGCAAGTGGTCTGGAATCTAGTCCAAGGGACCCTTCCCGGCATCAGTGTGAACTCCTTGGGAGGCCCAAGGCCTTATCCTTATTGGCCAGGTTTCCAGCCACAATCCTAGAAGGTTTTTCCAAAGCATTAGCACTCGTGCTTCTCAAAGAGCACCTTCCCAAGCCAGTCTAGGCCTCTGGGAGAAAATGCAAGTTTCTTGTACTCCTGTGGCTTCCTGCACAGGCGCAGCTATGCTGGGCCCGTGGAAGCCCAAGCTTGGGGTGGGGGTTGGGGGGAGTTGCTTTGCTACATGGAAAGATTAAGCCCTTTGTCAGAGAACAAGGTTCCACCTGGGCTGGCCAACATCTGAGCTGCATTTGTGCAGCTCCACCAGCAGAGTTGGTGCCCAAGGAAGCCAAGTCGCTCTCTTTGGCATCACTGACATTGCTCTGAGATGCTCAGGCACTCTTTCAAAATAACCCTTTCCGAGCCAGGCCAGGCCATCCCACCACTCTCAGGCTGCCTCTGATTGTACCAGGCTCCCCTGCTCCTCCACCGTGATTGTTTCGCTTTGTCCCAGTCTCCTCTGATGTGGATGAGAAGCAGACTGAGGGAGAAGGCAGGGGATGAGTCTACGTTTTCATCTCCTCCCTGATCATCCAGTGAAAAGACAATCCAGTAGAGGGAGTGGCGTTTTAAAGAACCTCTGTGTATGTCAGAACGCTGGAGAAGACAACTGCGAGGAGAGGAGGAGAAAAGTAGGAGGAGGCAGGGGGGCAGGCCTCTTCCACCTTCTGGCAGCCACCACAGAAGTACTGCCAGACAACCTTTTGTCCCTGGACAAAATGCCACCCCACCCACAGGTGGAGAGCAACTCATCTACAACATCAGGCAAAGGCAGCAGTTTTTTGCCCAGAGTTTGCACAGTGCTGGAAGCAATCATAGAAACACAGAAAAGCAGCCTTCCTAAGGCCCTGCGGCTTTCTGGGCCAAGGGTATTGGGGAGTGTGAGGTATTAGGAGCTCTAGAGCCCCAGGGGAAGAGGAGCTTGGCACCTTCTGGGCAGCAGGTCCTGGAGTAGGGCCCCAGGATGCATGTCAGTGCTCCTGTAAAGCAGTCTAGGTTTTTGCTACATTTCACTTCCAAATAAGTGTCCATGTGGCTCTGTTTTCTTTCAGAATAGAGGCTTTTGCTCTCCTCAAGCCTGGCAGTAAAGGAGAGCCCAGTCACATTTCCCTGGTGGGAGTCACACCCCAGGGAGGGCTGACGACCTCAGTGTTCTGCTGGCAGTGTCCGGGCCCTCTGGAACTCTCCTCTGTTCTGTCTCATCCCCATGAAATTCTGGCCAGCATTGCAGGGGACCTGCGGGATCCCAAGAGCCTCTTAAGTATTCTTTTCCTAGTGGAACTGAGTGGCAAAGAGACTAGATGGGGAGTACTTTCAAAGACAGTTCAAATCCTCCTCGTCCTACCAAAACTTGACCCAGTTGCTCATGCCTGCTGCACACTATAGGCCCACTACAGACTTCCCTGAAGGGAAGGAGTCTGTGGAGAAAGTGTGACGGACTGAGCGAGCTGTATTGTGAAGACAGACGCTCTGAACCATCCATCATTGTCCTTGCCCACAGCCCAGCATCACTTCTGTCTCTGCCCCATCACCAATGGGTCCTGCCTGCCCAGAGGAGCTGGCGAGACAGATCCCTGTGCTGGCACCACTGCTGCTTTCATGTGGGGTATGGGGCATCTGACTTAGCTCCATGGTAGGGAAACTTAGAAGATTCATGTTCCCTCCTTCCTACCATACCGTTCTAGCCGAGAGGAGGCCAGAGTCAACTTGTACACTTCCTTCTGGGACAGGTTAGCTCCAGGGTGGCTTCTCAGCAAGTCTTGTACCAGGATGCTGAGAGACAGACCCTTTAATCCAGCCACACACTGTCATACCCACAGGGCAACCTCATACAGCCTCAGCCTCGGGCTGGGGGGAAATCTACACTAGTCACTTATTTGGTGCTAAGGCTTACAGAGCGTAATTCCCAAAGGCCAGCTTGTAGGGAGTTACCTTCCATGAAGAGGTGGAATAGCCAAGTAGCCAGACTCCAGGCAGTTTCTGCAGCTGGGGCCTAGAGGCAGGTCAGCCAGTGTTTCTAGCACATTAGACCCCTCCCCTGACTAGAGTGTGCCCTCTGCTGCCCCCCAGCACAAGGACATGATGGCACAGGACTACACAGAGCAGCCTTCCTACAAGCACCTTCCACCTTCTCCCAGGGCCTCCTGGGTAGCCTGCGGGCACTGACAGCACCATTTCCTGTGGGTGACTCAGTGCCACATGAGCAAGTCTATGCTATCTGTGGATCCCTAACACTCCCCCCCAATCCAGAAGGTATATTTTCAGACCATCCAGAAGGCAATGCCATAGAGGTAAACACTGCACAGAGAAAAACACTCTTGCTAGTGAGTTTCTTCCCTGTCCTGCATTTCCCCTGCTAGGGTTAGAGCTCAAAGCCCTTTGCTCCATGTTTAGGAAAGAACATGGGAAACATACACATTCCCAGCAGGAGAAGGGAGAGCACTTTTGCCCAGACTGGCTGGCCACGTCCTCACCCTCCTCCGTGCATACAGTGCTGTCTTCTCTGAAATGCAAGAATGTAGCTCTGCTGGAAGGCTGGGAGACAGGACCTGCTTTTACCCACCTTTGTCATGAGGAAGACCAATAGTCCTGGCATCTTCCCCTAATTCCCTTGTGTGAGGGAGGTCACCGGACTCTGGCTTCCACCTAGGGAGTACCCTTGCCAGATAAGGAGGCCCTTTGGATGGAGATGACCATTCCTCCTCCAGCTTCAGTACGAGTGAAATCTCAGCACTCAGGCCTGAAGCCCCTCCACTATTACTCAGCAGCTGTGTCAAGCCCAAGTGCCTGGTCAAGAGGCTTGTCAGCACTTGAGGACGAGACAGAGAGACAGCCTTTCCCATACCAGCCATGAACCCAGGGCCGCTCTGTCCACCTCCTGTGCAGCCTCTCACTCTTCACCCTAGAGCTGAGGAGGGAGGACAGAGGAGCCATTCCTGAGCCAGACTTCAGGGTTCCCAGCAGACATCTCCCAGGGTCCAGTCCAGACACTAGTTCTCACAGCAGGGCCTAGCAGTCAATTCAGGATTCACGTGATGGGAGAAGCCTCAGACAAGGGTAGGAAATAAGCAGAGGCAGTTGGAGGGCCCAGAGCAGGCCACTTCCCAGAGGGCAGAGGGAGCAAAGTGAATGCAGGGAAGCTGAGAGGGGAAAGTATTGCTTATACAGAGCTGGTGACTATGGCAGATCAGAGTCCAGAGCCAGGCTGCCCACGGAGCCAGGAGGTTGAAGCCCAAGGGTCTGAACTCCAGACAGGGTCTGGAAATGAGCAGAAGGTAAGAGCTGCCACTGAACAGCTCCATGCAGCTAATTCCTAAAGTCAGCCTCAGCCATCCTATTCTAGCAGACAGCCCTACCCCAGCACCTCTTAGCAAGCCATACACCCCGGGGAGAAGCCCTGAGAGGGATGGGCCACTCTCAGGACCTAGGGAAGACTGTCTGCTTTGCCAGGTGACATCTCCACAGATCTCCTGGGCCCACCAGGAGGAAATAGTGGTGGAGAGGAGGTGACAAAGACAAGGGAGCACCTGGTCCTTTCCGCTGGGCTATCCTGGTCCCTTTGGGAATGAAGACCTCCTTGTGCTGACCTGTAGGAAGAAAGCTTTCTCAAAGCCTCCTGCTCCCCAGGCATCCTCAGTCTCCCCTAGGTCCCTGGCCAGGGTACTGGATGACTGCTGTATGCTATGAGATGTGTTCAGTGGGGAGAGCTGCTAGGGCAGCTGAAATGGGGGTGCATGGGATCCCAGAGGGGCTTAGTGTGACCAGCTGCAGTGGATGCTACATTCCTCAAAAAGAGCAGCAATGCTGGGAGAGGCAAAGGGTGATACAAAAGACATAACAAAACCAAGCTGAGACCACCAAGAGGAGCCCTAGGTGGGGAGCACAGGTTCTGCCCCAGGCAGGGGGCCAGGCAGGGCCAACCAATCAGTGGTCCTATCTCCCACTTCCACCCTGGAGACTCCTTGGAGTGAGTTGTGTCCACACAACACTCCTCTTTTCAGTGTGGCGCAGAGAGACACCTGGACACCAGGACTGACTGTACCCAGACAAATGAACAGATACAATGTAGTCACATATACACATACACATACATGGTGACACATACACACAGACATACACAGACTACACACATACACACACACAGTCTCCTCTGCCAGCTGGGACAAGCCCAGTAGCCAACAGACATGCAGCAGGGTGAAGAGTCCAGAAAGACACAGAGACTATGTACAGGGGGGTAGGGCCAGCGGGCCCCCTCTCCATGCTGTCACCCAGCCTCTCATCCCGAGTGAGGTCCTTAGGAACATGAGGGGCTGGTGGCACTCTCCAAGGAGGACTGGGATAGGCGCCTGGTGAGGGATCCGAGCGTGGAGTCTGCCACAGAGGAGGTGGGGAAGAGTTTGTACCAGCCAGTGACCACAGCACTCAGGTCCAGCTCGTCCAGCATGATCTGCGCCATGCCCATGAAGCACTTGTGATCCATGCGGCCATAGTCTCCCCAGACAATCACCTGTCAGCAGGGGAGGAAGAGCGAGCCTCAGCTCCCGGGCTGGGCAGTGGATCGAGGAACATACAGGTTTTTCCCCAGCACAGATGGTGATGAGAAGGCCAGAGCTCAGACCAATTTTAAGCAACAACTTTCTCAGCACTTAAGACATGTTAGACTTGGTCCTGTGCATGGGACATACATTGTTTAAATTGATATAAGGAGCTTCAGGGATAGGGTCCAGCATATGACTCTACTCAGAGAATGGTAGCTCAGAAGAACTAATTAACCCAGAGAAACACAGTAACTTGTGACGTGTGGGGTTGGAACCTGACTGTTTCTGGCTTCAGGCTTACCAACACCCTGGTCAGCTCTGCCCCAGCAAGGAGCAGATGAAGAGCCCTGAGCCCAGGTCATGGTTCTAGCATGCTAGCGGCTCCCTTGGCCCTTGCTGTATTTCACCTATGACTGGTGATTTTCAGAATCAAATTTTATTTTATTTATTTATTTTTTTGAGACAGGGTCTCACTTTGTGGTTCAGGCTGGCCCTGAGCTCAGCCTCAAACTCACATCTCAGCAATCCTCCCGCCTCTGCCTCCCGAGTGCTGGGATTACAGGCGTGAGCCACCACGCCCGGCACTGTGGTATGTGGTACTGATTTGCTGCTGGGGTGAGTCTCCACACCCAGTATTGTTATATGGTTGCTGGGGATCGAACCTGGGTCCTTGCGCTTGCAAGACAGGTGCCGGAACCAGTGAGCTAAATCCCTGGCCCCAGAATCGAATTTTAAACAGACACCCAACATCATGCTCTGCTGGAGAGCCCTAGGGTTCTGTAGTTCTTTGCTTTGTACATCCAAGGGCTCTCGTCCCAGAACCAGCTCAGCCCAGAGAACATCCTGATATAGTTTATGTAAGTGTCCTCTTGGGCTCCTATGCTAAAGGTTTAGTCTGCAATATGGTGCTCTTAAGAACTGGTAGGAACCTGTAAGAGGTGGAGCCTGGTGGAAGTGCGCCTTCAGAGAGGACTGTGGGGCTCTGATCTCCTGTCTCTCTGTTTCCCAGTTGCCTTGAGCTAAGCAGCTTCTCCACTCCCCCACCCGACCCCACCCCTGGTGCTTCCACTGTAGGTCCTCACCATCGCTCTGAAGCAACAGGACCAATTTGACCATAGACTAAAACCTCCAAAACTGCATCAAAACATACTTTTCCTCTTTTTAAGCTGATTACCTCAGCAGGGCCTGTTACAAATAGGAAGATGACTAATAGCCCAAATGAGAAGTCAGGCGTCCCAGACTAGCCTGGCTCTCATCTCTTCTCTGCTACTCTGTGGCCTCAGGCAAGGCCAACAGCCACAACCAGCACTTAACATCAGGGGCAGCCCTTTGCATGCAACCTCTCTGTCCATCTCCACATAGCCAGTGAGTGTCAAGCTGGCATCAGAACTTAGGAATGACCCCAGACACAGATTTATCAGTGTACCATCTGCCCACAGAAGGAGCATGATGAACCCCCCTCACCGGATGGTTGCAAAGCCCTAGTGCACAGTATGTCCTGGGGCTTTGTCACTCTCAGACAGTTGAGATGAGAGTCACTGGGACTTAGGCTTAGTTCAGCTGCACTAGCTGCTTGTTGAAAACTCCATCCTCAAGCGTTTAACAAAGCCTGGCTCCCAGCTGAAGCACAGGGAACATCCACACCAGTGAGGAGATGGCTGCAGACAAATCCTGCTTCCTTCCTCCAGCTGTGCAGCCTGAGGAGCATTTCACTAGCCCCTAAACCTTGGCTCCCTTATGAATCAACTAGGGGCAAAAGCACCCCATGGGGTTGTGAAAATAAACAGGCAATGCGTATTAATGTGCCTGATCCTATGAATCATAAATGAAAAACTTGGGAATGATTCCAGTCTGAGCGGTTGCCCTGCCCAGCTCACCCTGTAACACTTACCTGCAGCACCTTGCCCTGAGGCCCCTCTTCAAAGAGCAAAGCTTGCTGATACAGGGGGTCACAGGTCTTTTTGGCCACCTTTGTCTTCTTCTTTGCCAAGCAGGCTCCGTTCTCCAGCAGGTAAGCCTTGATGTAGGTTGCTGAGGGGTGAGGGAAAGTATGAGGAGAGTCTGCAGTGACAGCTATGACCAGCCCCATCCCAACCCCAGCAACCTTGGAGGTGGGCAGGTAAATAGAAGGAGTTGACTAGTGCAGAGGCCATTGAAGAAGCCAGAACAGACCTCGACCCCTACAGCCTCTCTTGGCCTCACCTCATTCACTGCCTTCCAGGTAAGCTACAACTCTGCTGCCAACAATACTGATTGAGGCCTGTGAGGAGCTGAGGACTTGCTTGACCCCGGGCTCAGGTGGATACCCTCCCCATTTCCCAGATCCCTCTCCCAACTACCTGGGAGGGATTTGGAGCCTGGTTTTGGGGTCAGGCCCCGAGCTTCTATCACTTCCACCTCCAACTGGCCACCCCGGTCCATAATGGCAATGTGCACATCTCCTGCAAGTAAGAAGAAGCAAAGTCCAGGTGGAGCAGAGCAGGGCCAAGCCAGCAGTGGCCAGGAGAACTCCAGTCTGTGAAGGATGCTGCAGCGTCCAGAGAAGGAGCCAGCTGCTTGGGTTAGAACTGCTTCCGGAAGACCACTTTCAAGAGACTCAGAAACACTGATAGGTATGGTAGGTGACCTCTGAGGGGCATGCTCAGGTCACAACAAATAGCTGCCAAATTCCTTCCCAAGCATGGGTATCTGGAGGCTTCTCTTTCATTGAGCAGAATGGGAAGGATTGGGACAGAGGTCCCTGGCTCAAGAAGGCTGCGGGCTCTGGCTTGCCATCGCCTGTACCCCAGTAGTCCTCAGCTACTTCCCTTACTTAATATGTCAGACAGATCCTGAAAGGGTACTAGTGTGAAGAAATGCCAAGTTATGTGCCAGCTCGGAGCATGAGGCCGTAAGTGGGTACTGGGGCCTCCTTGAACCATTGCCAAAGGAGTGAGGGAGGACAGGCAGCCCCTGCTGAAGAGCAGAAAGCTCACTGTGTTCCCTCAAGTGGGTTGCCCACTGGGGGCAAGGCCTGTGTGAGGGGCTGCGTTATTGATTTCTGGGCACTGTTTGCTTTCTTCATGGATTAGCAGGATGTAGAATTACAGAGTAGTCACTTCAATGTTATGGAGACTCAGAAACTTTACCTGGAGAACATAAATGAGCTAGAGTTTGAGTTCAGCCACCCACTGTGGATTCTGAGCCAAGATACAGCTGTTCATATTTGCATGTTGGGAGGACAGGGTTTACTAGTCCTCAGGAGACATCCTGTAATTCACTCTCCCGCCACAATTTCTGACCTTTCTTTGGGAGGTAGGGTCCCATTATGAGGTTCCTAACCAAGTTGTCTTGTCTTTCCCAGTTGGGGACACAAGGGGGCACTACACACAAATGTTGGCAATGGTGCATTGAAGTGGAAATAGCTGGTTCCTCACACTGCTTCACAGTTCATAGCTAGGTCCACGACAGGGAAATGCCAGTTCTTCTGCCCCTTATGAGCCTGAAAGCAAAACCTAGGAATTAGGAGGAGGGGATTTAGTTCAGTGGCGCCATGCTTGCCTTGCAAATGTAAGGTACTGAGTTTGACCCCTGGTACCGAAAGAAAAAAAAAATGTCCGTGATAAAAGCTACAAATTAGCCAAATCCAGTATAAGAGCCAGATAAGAGTTCACCCTCACTCTGAGGCTCCTGGTGTTGGTCCTTCCAAAGAAGACAGGGTAGCACTTGCCTTCCTCCATGGCTGTGAGGGCCGAAGACTCGGCACTGTGGTATGGGGGCTGAGTGGGACACGTGTAGGAGACCAGGCCCGGCCAGACCAGTGGGGAAGGGAGTGAGAGTGAGGAGGCACGTGGGAAGCCAGCCTGGGAGGAGCCTCTCAGAGCCAGTGCAGCCTGCACCTGAGGCGGCGCTGAAGGCTCAGGAGATGAGGCAGCCTGCTGCGAAGAGGACCACGGTAAACTTCACGGTGTCTTTTCTGACTGCAAGGAGGAGGGTGAGAGCATGACCAGAAGGCTGCTAGGCGCCTCTCGAAACTGACGGGGATTGTTTGCACAGCAAGTGGTGGGGAGGGCGGTGGGCAAGAGGCTGGCCCCTTTTCTCCCTGGGGGCTGGACGGCTGCTCCTCCAAAGGGCTGACGAGTGCTCCCTGAGCTCCTCAATGGCACAAAAGCCCAAGGAAGGGCTCCTTCCCGCTCCTGCACTCACAGGCTCCCACTCAGCTTACCCTTCCTGCTGTGGCCATTACCCCAACTCTGTCCTCAGAAGACTCACCCATGGGGGGCGTTGCCAGGGTCTGTCTCCCCACAATCTGGGCTGGTCCCAGACCATCCAGGAAATCACTGAACTGGCTTTCAGCTCCAAGGCGGGTGGTGGGGAAGATGAACCTGCAGGATGAGGCAGAGGGGGATGTGAGGGAGTCTAGGCAGTCCTGGGGTGAGATGGGGAAGGGGCACTGGGCACACTTTCTGAGCCTCAGTGGCCCCTCTATGCAGTGGGTGCTCCCTACTCTGAGGATAAATAACTTTTTTCTGTACTTTGAAGAAAAACTAATGCAAATCGCAGTGATGGTATTTAATCCTCGATCCTCAGGGGTTCTGAGATGACCCTTGCTGGACACCTGTGTCCTCCACGGAAGGTGTCAATGCCAGAACCAGAGACAGACCAGATACTTCAGTGCCTGGAGCCAGTTCCAAGAACTGAGGTTTGACTTGATCATAAATTTAAAATCCAAGTCAGTAATGTAAGATGGTGCTGAAAAGAGTAACCGAAACCAAAATAACACAATTACAGGGTTGAGATGAATTGGAAGAGAGGTGGGTGGTCTATGGCTGCAGGGGGCCTGAAAATAGGAACAAGAAAAACTGACAGTGATTGAAAGCTGGCCAGGTGCCTACCGTGCACTAAACATTGTGTGTACATCATGCCATTTAATCTCTGTGTAGTTGAGACTATCGCCAGTTTTACAGATGAGAAGACAGGGGCTCTGAGAGGTAAAAGACTTGCTTTACCTGGAAATAGAATGCCAAACTCATCGGGTTATGGTGATGATTGGCAGATGGTGCAGGTAAACTTCTGGACAAATAGGGACCAACAGTGGGCAGTTACTATTGTTGCTGCTGCTGTGACCAAGGGACAAGTGGTGCTTTTTCATGTCCTCAAGGCTGGATGTTCTGGGTGTGGCCAGTAGAGACAGGCTCAGTAAGGGAGGGTTGGCGCAGGCCTGTGTTTTGAAGTGTGTAGGGAGATGTATGCAAATACCACACCATTTTATATAAGGGACTTGAGCTTCTGCGGATTTTGTGGGCAAGGTGGGTCTTCACACCAACCATCCAGGGAGAACTGAAGGCAAAGTGGACATTAATGGAGGTGCAGTCATTGGGTATTAAGTAATACATCCACAGAATCATGAGGTCTGACAAAGCAGAGGCAGAGAACCTTAGTCATAAACTATAGGTTCACAGATTTAGGGGAGACACTGAGAATATCTAAGCCAGAGACTCAAATTTTTTTACTGCAGTCCACATGTAAGAAAAAAACTTAATACAATGTACTAGAGACCTATGTGCGTCTATATATCAGAAGCTGAAACAAGTTCACAAGGTCATTCTTTTTCTAGTGCTGGTTTTGACTCACTAGAGTAATTTTCCTTCCTACCCTGAGTCCCCACAATAGTTTGAAAGTCACATATTTAATCCAGTCTCATATCCTAAACTCTAAGCAAGGCTATTTGTGAATAACCTACTCATCCGAGTCAGGGCAATGGCATCAGACTTTAAAGGAATTGGGGATTGCATTTTTCTCCTCCCTTCTCTGGAGCAGGGCAGTGTGTAGTGGCAGGAGGAGGGAGGCATGGGGTCCCTCCCCGGAGGAATTCAGGGCTCCTGAGCCTCTGAAATGTTCTGGTGTAAGCAATGGAAGACCTAGGGCCCAGATACTGGATGTCGAGGGCGGGAGATGTGGGGGCAGAGGCATAAAGGAACCCAGACATCTCAGCTCTTGCTGCCCTGGTGGGCTCTGTGAGGACAAGGAGGAGGGCAGAGCTGGCCAGGGTGCACGCACGTGCCATCGGAGCTGTTGCTGTTAGTGCTCCCGTCCGTGGACTCTCGGCTGCCCTGGCGCGTGACTCGACTCCGCATCTCCACTGCAATGCCTGTCTCCGTGCTCCTTCGGATGTTACTCCGCAGCTTCTTGGTGGCCCCTTCTGGGACCCCCCAAACCCAAGATGAGAGAGAGAACAAGGTCAGGTCACAGCCAAAGTCACCTCTGGGCAGGGCAGGCAGGCAAGGATAGTACTAGAGGCAGGTGTGTTAGTGTTGCCAGGCTGAACTGAGAGCTGATCTGCAGCCTGGCCCTGTGCAGGGCACTGAGATAGGCATGGCAGACTAGAAAGATGGCTGGACAGAGTCCGGATGGTCAAACTGGGGATGGCTGGAGGAACCAGGCAGCGCCTCAGCCCTGTGGTCCTGGGCCCTTTACCCTCCCACCAGGCTGTTGGGTACCTTCCCAAGCTACTTCAGCTCTTGCCCCAAACTTAAGTGTTCTTCCCTTTGTTTTCTGGAGGTCTTTCATCGGGTTCCCAGACTTACTTTCCCTCTTCTGGTACTCAGAACACTATCACACGCAGGCCACACAACCTCCCTTTCTGAGGGCTTCCCAGGCCCTGTGAAACTCCAGGGCAGCCTGGCCACTCAGACAGACTTGGCTTATCAAGTGGCAAGTGAGTGTGGCAGGCTAGAGATGCTGTCAGAGAATAAGGCTGTGAGAGGACTACTAACTTGACTTGAATTAACTCTGGCTTTGAGAAAGGACTCTAGCACCCAGAGGTTGTGCAGTTTGTGTCCTCCTAGTATCCCTGCATCCTGTTCAGGGACTCTACCCTGGCCCGGCACAGAACATGGGCCACTTTCCCTCTCTTAGCAGCATGCCATCCAGCCTGAGTTTCCATAGCAACCTCCTTAGCATTTCAGTGTGGTCCTTTGAGACAGCCTTGCCTTGGGGGGAGGGTAAGCTGGGGGTTGGGGGGACTTCCCTGCCGAAGCTCGAAGCTCGCCTGCCTGCTGCAGGAGCTAGCTGGGGAGGAAGTGCTACTCAGCTGGGAACTGTACAGAAGGAGACATTTGCTATCACTGGTTAGAGGCCCAAACAAATTAAGAGGAGTTGCAGAGGGGTGCGAGAGAGGCCTGGGTTAGGAATGCGGCACAGTCCCTACAAGCAGTGCGGAAGGGGTATCTGGTTCCCCTTGTAATCTTTTCCCCTGCCTCACACAACAGTGTGTTGGTTGGGGGGTCTTTACTCCTGCTTTCCCCTACTTACCTTTCAGAAAATCTGCACTGGGGGAGAGAAGCTAAGAAGGCTAGGAGCACCAGTGAATGGATGGCAGAGGGGAAGTGATGAATGGAGCTGGGAGTGGCAGGTAATTAGAAAGGTCTTTTCTAAAATGAGCTCAATTTCTGGGCTATGGGAATGGTTACCAGATTCAGGGATCAGTGAGACCACCAATGTGTTTGTCTGTCTCTGCTCTGTCTCTCTGTCTCTGGCTCTCTCACACAATCATTTTTTAGCTTCCATGTATTCCTTTCACACAGGCATAAGCAGGTACTTGTGAGTGCTGACAATCACATATATGAATATAATAATCATGTACAGTCATGAGTAAATTTATATAAAATCACAGTTACAAATGATCCTGCTGGCCTGAGGATGTAGCTCAGTGGTACCATGCCTTCCTGACAAGTACAAGGTCTTGAGTTTATTTCCTGGTACCAAAACAAAACAGCAACAAAATACCATAACAAATGGTCCTGGCAGATCTTAGTCGTTCATGTCCATGATGTACTGTGTCAAAGTCAAGTCACATGCATGTGTTCTTCCCACCAAAATACTTGGAATTAAGTTCATCCACTCAATCACATGCAAGGAAGCAAGCCTACACATGGTGTGTGACCTGCTACACACTCGGACAGCGGGATAAAAATGGTGGCTGTAGGAGGATTCTCCCTGTCCTTTGCTCCTAACACTACATTTCCCCTGAGTTAGACGACAGATGGACTGTGGGTGCTGCAAGTCACCCTCCCTCCCAAAGCTCTGGGAAGCTCTAATCCATTTGGAAGTGAGTTTAACTTCTTAGATAACACCTATCCAACCCAACATAAGTCTTCAAATGAGGGAATTACAGAATCCTGAAGAGGTAAAAAAAATAATGCACTACCCCCTCCACCATTTTACAGATAGAAGATATGAGGTTCAGGCACCAAAAAAATGAAGACTACACCCAGGCCTGCAGACTCCAGGTGGGTGACATTCTACTTCTCTTTCCTTTCTCAATCCCCATCTAGTTGAGATGTGACTCAGCAGAGATTGAGTTCCATGTGTCCAAAGGGAGGAGAAAAGTCTTGTAACCTCAGAGAAACATTCCTTGCTGGCTTTATATCTGTCCAGTCTCAACCTCGTTGGATGCAGGGAATAACTTTATGTAGCTTCTCTCTAGAGAACCAAGCCAAATTGCTTGCAGTAATTTTGTAGTTCCCAGAGACTCCAGGAATCATCTACAGGACCATCACATACAAGGGAGAGGCAGTCGCAGCTGCACCTACAACTCCATAGAGTCTTCTCAAATGGTCCTGATCCCCTGCCCCCAAGCCTAGGGACCCTAGAAGGAGTGCTGCTGTCCTTGGTCCTGAAATGGCAGGTGCTTGGTTAACCCCTAGATAGGATCCTATAGTGGACCGCGTCATACCAGGCCAGAATTCAGTGCTGTTCTGAGACACATTGGTGCTCCCACAGTTTAGAGAATGAAATATCTAGAAGGAACCTAGGAGAGAGCATATTAGCTTCATTTTACCAAAGAGGAAACTGAGACCCAGCAGGAAATAACCGAAAGCTTCATGGGGAATTCTAGAGCCAAGAGTAACTGTCCAAAGCACCAGAGTGAGATTTTGGGAGTCTACTCTAGGGTGAGATAAACAATAAACTGGAAGGGGCACACAGGCAGAGGAACTAAGGAAGAGCTGGTAACAATGGTCAGTCAGATACGGGGTCTAAAACAGGAGAGAGGCTTTGAAACAAAAAGAGATGAGTGAGTTCTAATCAGTGCAGGATACAGAAAACCTAGGAGGAAGGGGACTTCTGGGAGGGAGGTTGAGTCCAGGAGAGAAATTCCTCCAGACTCCAGCATTCCAGCTCTGCAGGGAACTGAGCCATCCCATCTGGGAACCTCAGGGGGGGCAGCAAGGGGCATGCTTCTGGGCTCTGTTCCCAGAATGGTGATTCTAGTGCCAACACCATGGTGAGTCAGCCCCACACATCCCTCTGGTGCCAGACTCCCACCCAGCAGGGTGCTTTAGCTGGGACACTGATATCCTCAAGGCTTGGGAGAAACAACAAAACAAAAACACAGGAAAAGAATATAGGAAATGACTATGCTATGAGAAAGAGGTAGAAGTTTAAAGGCTAGAAAATTCACCACTTCTTTTGGCTGTCCTGTGTGACCATGGGTACTAACAGGGTCAAAACTTCACCGTGTATCTTCTGTATGCCAGGCAGTAGGATGGATGCCTTTGCCCATGTGGCCTCATTTCACCCCTGGGCCACTCAGCAAGGCATGTATTACTGTCCTCATTCTCCAAAGGAGGCTCAGGCTCAGGTGGTCTTTACCGACATCACTCTGCTCTTAAAGGGCAGAGCGTAGCTTTGAAGGCTGATGTGATGTCATTCTCCAGGAAAGTACCTTCTCCCCAGCATTTAGATACCTCATGGACAAATGAGTACACTGAACTTGATGACCTCAAGGGGCCCTTCCTGCTCTGACATTCAGCAGTTAGCTAATGCATCCAGGTGATTCCCGAGCCCCAGGCTGTGGGCTTCAGCCGTGCCCCGATATAATCACAGAGACCAGGGGTCGAGAAGGCCCATCATCATTCATCTCTTCCTAAGGCAAAAGGTCTTCCTGGCATCTGCTCCATCTCTACCTGCAGCCTGCGAACATGGGGTAAATCATTGCAGTGTTTTCCAGTGATTCAGGTCTCTGCCTTGGCTGTAGAAGACTGGTCTGTAAAAGTCCCTGTGGTCTAGGCACTCTACAACCTCCATATCTTAATCCCTTGTTCCTAACCTGTTGGTCCTATCTCAGTTCTCCGTGTGCCAGCTCAGATCTTCAGCCCCTAATCCTCAGTTTCCTGAATTCCTGGTCCTAGGCCTCTGCTACCACCAATAACCTCAAGCCTGTTCCCCATCTAGCTTGTCCCAGCCAGGATGCACATCACATCTTCACTGCTGGAAAAGACCATCCCACATGCTCCTGTTGAGGGCTTCGTAGAAATCTATTTTAAGTCATGGGAAAGCCCCCACCCTGCCCCAGTTGGGAGTCTTGATGAGCCTTCTCCCTGGATCCTCCAGCCCCCACCTCCTCCACCCCCACCCAGCTGCCTATTTGAAGGTTTCTTGGGGAAGTTGTTACTCTGAACAAAATAAGCAGGAAGAGATTTTAAAACAAAACCAGCTGGTGTCTGGGCCAATGCCACAAAGTGAGGGGGGGTCTTGGTGTAAACAGCTGGCTCCTCTGTGATGTGGGCTCCATGTGTAGCTGTATGTGACAAGGTTGGCCCCCCAGAAGTCTGAGCATAGCTGGGATTCCACAACTAGATGTCTGAGAAAGTACACGGTGTTAATGAGGATGTAGCTGTGAAAGTTCTTGTGAACTTGGCTTTGTCATGTGACATGCTTGTGGTCTAGGTCAGCATGTCTATACTCAGAGGGTTGTATTTTTTGTCTTACTTTAACCATGTAGGATATGGACGAGAATTATTGCACTGGCAGTATTACTGGCTTTCCTGGACAACTGAGCATCTGTTTATGTGATGGTATCTTTGTATGTCTGTCATGTGACTGACTCTATTATGAATATGTGTGACTAGGTAACTGCATTTGTGTGGCCTTTTGTATTAAGGAGACTCTGAGATGACAGGTGAGAATGAATCCTGTAGATATGTGTGTCTGTAAAACTTAGCATGGTGCCAGGAACACAGGGCTGTTTAATAAATAACTACTGTTAATCAAAGATTTACTTATAAGTTGGTGTGGAGTCAGAGAGTGTAAAATACAGAGCCTGAACTACGAAACCCAATTGCAAGGGCTTGGTGCCAGGTCACAACACTCCTTGCGGTGTCCTCTGAGGCACGTGGCTTCCCTTCTCTTTGCTCCAGTGTCTGCCTGGAGCAACCTACAATCATTAGACCCACAGCAGTGCAGTGCCCGGTAAAGGGGAAGCCCTATCAAAGTGGCTGTGGACATGGGAGGGCATATCCAGTGCCATCCTCGGGTACTCATGGCAGAGGGTGCCCCGCCCCTGCCTTTCAGGGCCCCTCGCTCCTCACCAGGTTGAGGGAGCTGGAGTGTGCTCTTGCTCCACTGGGTCAGGCCCACAATGGCCACCATCTTGGCGCCTAGGCTGCTACGTCGCTTCTTGGCCGTGGTGGTCCCGGTCCCGCCCCCTGTTTGCTGGGATGCGCAGATTTCACCGCTGATGCTGGAGCTCCGAATCACGTTCCTGGATGCCCCAGCCGAGGCTGGACCCGGCTCCCCGTTAAACATGGTCCCTGGGGCTGTGAGGCCTCAGGCAACTCTGAAGTTGGGTGGGAGACAAAGGGATTACACATCAGACTCTTGCAACCTGACCACAGCTCTGCTACTTCCTAGACCTATGGTCTTAGGAAGTCACTTGGCTTCTTTGAGGCTAAGGATTAAATAAGCAAATCTGAAGAGTGTCACAGTGTCTGGGTCAAATAGTTGAGACTTTCCTTGTTAGCATGTGGTTGTGAAGAACTGGTCAGTGACCTGGTTTGGTGATGAAGTCCCAGATGATGGAGTCAGACAGCCTGGACTGCGATTCCACATACTTACTTACTTCTTACTTATTTACTTCTAGGTGATGTTGTGAACAAACATCTTGGCATTTCATTAAGCAACTCAGCAAAATAAGAAATAAAAGCCGTGAGCTCCTAGGATTACTTAAGGACTAAATGAAATACTACAGGTAAAGTTCTGAGAACAGTGTCTACGCATAGAAAGGCTACTTGAACATGTGTTGTAGATGACTGTTTTCATAGCAAACAAGAAAACAGCCTGCAGCCTGTTCAGACTGTGGTGGAGTCCTCCTGGGGGAAAGAGATGGTCTAGAAAAGCTTAAAGCATCAGGCAAAAATCACCCTTCACTGCACTGCTGAGAGACAGCATTTTATCCCAGTTCCTTCCAGTCTCCTTTCTTGGATTCAGAACAATAATTGGACTCATACTATAAATGCAGTTTTTATATCCTGGTATTTTTCATCTAATATCATAAGCATTTCCCATTGTCATTTAACACTTTGTATAAATGTTTTAATGCCACCATAATAATCTGTTGTACAGATGTAGTATAATTGGCTTAAATATTTCAATATAGTTACCTCTTGAATCTCTTCCAAGTCTCTCTCTCTTATTTTCAAGTAAACACAAATAAACATGTTTCTACACTGGTTTGTAGGGTTATGTCTTTAGGACTGGCTCCTAGAAATGGGCTGACTGGGTGGGAGAATGTGGGTACTGTTGGGAACTTCCCAGCTGTCAGCTGCCTTCCTGCTCCCTGGCAGAGGACTGGTTTCATTGGGTGCCGCCTGCCCCTTGTTTGAGAGGCATATCTTCATGGGTTTAAGGCCATTCGTGTGTCTCTCCCTTGCATCCATAGCAACTCTCACTCATCTAAAGGTGGAAATATGGCTAAGTCAGCTCAGTTCAGCTTAAGAGAGGGATCTGGGTTCCATGCTTACAGGAGACCGAGGGGAGGTCCTCTCTTGCTGTCCTCTTTCCCTTCCCCAAGATCCCATCTGCTACTAGGGGCCTAGCCTTAGGGTGCGAAGAATGTCAGGTCACCCTTGGCGCCTGCCTTTCTCTGTTCTTCCTCTTCTGAGAGACAGTGTATTTTCTATGGCTTAGGCCAGTTTGAACCAGAGTTCTCAGTTATATCCAAAAGCATCCTGCCTGACGTGGGAGGGCAAAAATAGTTTCTTTTTTTTTATCCTTAGACAAATCTATCCTTGCCAAATTCTATTGAAAGTATAGAGATTTACCCTTCTCATTAGCTATGTTCAACAAATATTTAATTTCCTAAAATTCCAAGGCTAATGCTGAGTGCCAGAATAGTGTATAGCACTGAGCCAAGGAAACTGGGTGCTGCCCTCCCAAGGCCTTCAGCCCAGGGGGAGACAGACAGTAAATACCCCATTATACCAATTAAATATTTAATGGTGGTTATGGTAAGTGCTTGGGAAGAGGACAGGGGCTGTGAGAGCACTCGGCAGGAAGCACTTCGGCGTCCGCAGCTGTTTTGTACAGAGAATGGGGTCTGCAGGTGTCGGCTCCTTCCCAGGGCTGCAGTCGGTCTCCTCGGCTCAGGCAGAGGACAGGAAAGCCACTGCCCAGCTGCTCAGCACCAGGTACCTTCCTGGCTCCGTCCCCTTCCTGGGGTAGCCGTGGCAGCCAGGGCTGGGGGCACTCAGGTCTACCCCTGAGGGAGTCTGTCTTTTTCAAAGGACATAGAAAAGGGAATATAAGGGAATATGAGGTTGGGAGAGGCACTGCTCGGGTCTCTGAGAGAGACAGTCCCTAGACTGCTGAGAGTGGTTGCCTGGTCTCTCTGCCAACACGGCTCCTGCAGCCTGGCAAATTAAGGTTGACAGGGGAGATGAGTCAGAGCCTGCTTTACCTTCTTTGTAGCTCTCCGGATAGTTCTCACTCACCCTGTGATGTGATCAGAGCCCCGGATTACATTTCTCCACCCCACCCCATCAACCATGCAGCTAATGGAAAGTCCCCCTGGACTTTGGCCTATGATGATGAACTTTTCTTTAGTTTCCAATACTAGTGCCAGTTTGTGTGGGTTTTTAGGTATCTTCATGGTCTTTGGTGGAAGGTGGGACAGGACTTATCTGATGCTGTGAGTCTGGTGTGGTATCAGTGTAATTTGCTCTTCACAGCACTGTGGGAGGTATGTAGGTATCTTCACAAGGTAGCTGAGATGTGTCCTACTCAAACAGGAAGTGGCAAGGCTTGAACATAGTCTCCTTTCTCCACAAAGAGACACTCAAGATGCCTCTCAACCCAGAGCTCACCTAAGGATGCATGCCCACGGGCCAGGGATTTAACTCAGTGGTTCCAGCACCTGCCTTGCAAGCCAAGAGCCCGGGTTCAATCCCCAGTAACCACATAAACAATGCTGGGTGTGGAGACTCATGCCCACCAGCAATCACAGCTACATACCACAGTGCCGGGCCTGGTCGCCCACATCTGTAATCCCAGCACTGGGGAGGCAGAGGCAGGAGGATTGCTGAGTTTGAGGCTGAGTTCAGGACCAGCCTGAACTACAAAGTGAGACCCTGTCTCAAAAAAAAGGAAGAAAGATGCACACCCAACCCTGAGGCTCTGCCTTTGCCCTGGCACCTGTGGCTCTTTGAAAAAAACTGCAAGGAAAGTGGCTATGATGAGAAAATCCACCCACTATGGTCTCGCTTCCTGCAGTTGGCTGAGCACCTATGGTGCAGAACCCCTGGCATCAGACCTTGACTGGAAACGCCTTCATGGCTGTCGAGAGCACAAGCCCAGGGGTGAGAAGGGGTGAGGGACAGAATTCCTGACCCTGCCAACCTGGAAGCTCATGTTTCCTCATGAATAATGAATAGAACCGACAAGCATATGGTTTGACATCCAGAACTGTGCATTACACAGAGCTATTTTCTCATCTTTAGGCACCCAGGGATCACCCAGGGGACCTGGTGAACTTGGGGGACCCCAGCCTACAGTCTATAGGCCACCTCCAGATATCAGGAGGAGCCAGATCCAAGATCCTAGGTGCTGGCTCTGCTCCAGGGGAGTCTGGAGAGCTAGGAGTCATAACACGGGGTTAGAATGGGGGCGGACTCTTCACGGGCACCTCTCTGGGCCTTGGCTTCTTCATCTCTGCTAACCAGAGGAGTCAGAGCAGGTCCTTTGGAAAAGTCCTTCAGACTGGGAGAGTTGAGTCTGACTTCCTGCCAGAGTGGGGTAGGAGGGGCCTCAGATCTGGGACTCTGGCTTCTTATCTAGCAGCCAGTCTCGCTCAGGAAGGGCAAGCCAGAGATCTAGACAGAATAGCTGCATAGCAACTCTTGGACCATCAGACCACAGGGATGGGAAAGAAAAGTGGCAGAGATGGGAGCAGACTGCGGGGATCCCCGGCAGGATGCTCCTGACACTACAGCATGTCCCTTACCCTTCGGTTCTAAACAATTGGCAAGTGAACCAAGTCCTTTCTGTGACAGTCAGTTCCATAATTGCCCTGCCTCTGAGAGAGACTATTTCCCAGCCTGGTTCATGGCACCCGGAGCAGGTAACCTTCCAGTGATTTCGCCGAGTCAAGGAGTGCTCACTCTGAGATTCTGCCTGATGACTCCTGTCCACTACTACAGCAGCAGAAGATTCAGGGAACAGAAACTATTGATTCCTTCCTGCCAGAATTTCAGACTCACTACCAACATTCCCAGGAATAAACCTCGTGTTTTCTTTCTAGCTCTCAACATCTGGCCTCTGCCTGGGGTCTTTCTACCTTAAGAGCTTTTTTGTTTCTCTTACATCCTGACAATAGCAAGTCCCAGGCCCTGCCAGGGCCCCTGGAACCCTAGGTTCCTTTGACCATGTATCTAACCGTAGTGAACCCTTTTCGTAGTCAGTGAGGAACCTAAAAGCTGAAGATGAACCTAGTCACTCACTCAGTGTGAAAGACCAAGTAATCTATCACAGGTTGCTGGACTATCAGGCAAGAAGGGGCTGTGAGTAATGGAAGCTTCTATCTCCTCTTCCTGTCCTCTACCCACAACAGACATCATTAATCCATCTCTTTCCCCAGAGTAAACCCAGAATACCTCTGAACTGTGCTCTGAAGCCAGCTGATGAGAACCAACTCATGAGCTAAAAGAGACTTGCCATTTCTGTTCTAGCCAGGGCTTTTCATCTCTCCGAGCAGGAAATCAGGGCCCAAATAGGGGAGAGAAGTTTCCAAGGCCACACAGAATGCTGGGGGCAAAACCAGAGTTCCAACCTGAAACCCGTAACCCCCAGGTGCCATATCACCTGATAAGATTGGTTAGGTCCTCCCTTGCCACCCTGGAAGAAAACCCAGACTCACCAAATTGATGAATCTGTAGAGTTCTGCATCACAGGGGTGGCACCCCTTCCAACCGCACACCCCTAGGGCATTTGCACAAGACTTCACTAACTTGTGCTGCAACAGCAGTCTCCAGGAAAGGAGGTGAAGGCGATCAGGACAGGCTCGCGGGAGGAGGCAATGTGATAAAAAGATCTGGAAGGGAAGAGTTGAGCTCAGAGGAAGGGCTAATGAAGACGTGTATCCTCCAGGGCTCTTCCAGCAGCTTGTGGAGTAAAAAAGACGAAATAGCTGTGGGACCTCAAGCAAATCATTTTAGCTTGTTAAATCAACCAGTCAACCAACCAGCCAACCAGATGGAACTCCTGGGTCCCTTAATCTGTCCTTAGGCACTTTAACATCAAGCTGCTGAAGTCCTGCAACTACAGTATGCAGGGCTGGGGATAGAGCTTAGTGACAGAGCCCATACCTAGTATGCATGAAGTCCCCGGTTTGATCTCTAGCATAGGCAGACAGACAGACAGAGACAAAGTCAGAGAGACAAGGAACCCTACACTGTGTTTGAAAATTTCTTCCAACCTCTGACTACAGGCACCTAGATAGAGTGGCATGCCAGAAGTCAGGATGGGAGGAGCTTATGGCTCCACCCCTGAGAGTCACTCAGCTTCTGGGACCTTCTATTTCCTCTAAAGTGAGTCCGACCACCACTTAGATTCTGCCCAGCCCTCCTGGCTGGCCCAGAGATGAGATAAACCAATGAGGATCAGAGAGCAAGTGCTAAAACATGTACTCTGGAGGTAGACAGACCGAGGTGCAAGTCTCTATCTGCCTTTTACACGCCCATGATGAGAGCTTCTCTATCAAACCCTGTGAGCTTACTTTATCACTAAGTGGAGAAGACAGGATGTGCTTTAGGAGGCACTTTATTTTTTTGAGACTGAGTCTCTCTTTGTAGTTCAGGCTGGCCCCAAACTCACTATGGAGCCTTGCCACAGTTCTCCTGCTTCTATCTCCCAAGTGCTGGGATTATAGGTGTGAACCACCAACCGGCATTGTGGTATATTGTCCTGGGGATCAAACCTGGGACCTTGTGCTTGCCAGGAAGATGCCCGAACCACTGAGCTAAATCCCCAGCCCTTAGGAGGCATTTTTGATAAGATATTAGAGAATGAAGATTGCTACATTCTTAATGATTAATTGATCAACTACCCAGTTTTTAAGCATAAAGGTGCCTTGTACATGGTAAATAGTTGTCCAGGTGTTAGTTTCAATTCACCAGGTGCAACTACCTCAGGGAATATCACAGAAGTTACACGATCCCCTCCTGCTGCAGCCCGGGCTGCCCAGGATGAGTGTGCATCAGGGTCCCCGCGCTTCTTTGTTGATGTGGAAGGCCCAGGAGCTACACCAGCTTCAGCTCCTAAGCCTCTGCAGTGTGCTGGGTCTGGGATTTGAGGCCCCTGCCCTAACCATGGTCCAGCACTGAGACTGCCCACCACACCACGCTGCGCTGCTCTGGGTGCACATGAGAAGCCAGCTCCCGTACCCACAGAAGGGAAGGGGGACCCTGGGCTCTACCTTTTCCTTTCCCCACTTAGTGGATTTGGGAGGGTGGTGATAGGAGAAGTAGGCAGGATAAGAAAATGCAGCCTGCCAGAATGGGGAGCACATATGAGCTTCTCTCCTCGCTGTGCAGGCCTTTGTCTCCCCAGACCACACAGATGTACAGCAGTGAATCTCAAGGAATGTGATCACACATGCTATGGATCCACACGGGTAATATATATATAAAGACACAGTCATCACATGTGTATGCAGATACGCACATATGCCCCAAGACACTCATCCACACAAAGGCGCACGGAAGCAACCACACACAGTCACAACCACCACAGGCATTCAGATTCATACCATGTGCACACCAGCACATACAGCCCCCGTCATGCCCTCCTCTTGGCCCCAGCCCAGCCAGAGGGGCAAGAAGAGCTCCTCCACTACAGGGACCAGGGAAGTGGGTGCATCTTACCCCAAGCTGTGAGCTCGCCAGGCTGAGGCACAAACATAAACTTGAAGCAGGCACTGGAATGAGCTGGAACACAGACACACCCATGCACGACCCAGCTCCCGTTCCCAGCCTCCTGGCCCCCATCCTTGCCAGACCAGACAAAGGAGCGCATCAGTGAGGTTTGTGGTGAGGAGACGAGAAGGCTGGCAGGGAGCAGCTGCTGTCACCATGGCTACCGGCTGACCCACTTCTCCTCCACCAAGGCAGGGCCACTCAGCCCAGGCAAGGTGGGGACGGGCCCTTTGGGCAGGATGGACCCTCTGCCACCATGCGAAGTAAAAGGAGGTCTGTGGGGATGTGCTGAGGGATGAGTATGCACCAGCTAGGCTGCATCCCACGCAGGAGGGCATCAGAGACTCAGACATCCTTTGAGGGGAGCAGGGTCTTGAAGGCATGACTCAGGCCAGACCTGGCTCCTCCCAGCACCCCGGCCTCTGGCCTCAGGGAGCCACGTGGGACCGGATCCATCCTCAGTCACGGCTTCCTGCAGGTGGCCAGCTCTTTATCTCCAGGCTCTGAGAACTCAGCCCACCAAAGGGGAGGACAGATTCCGGGCTAGATGAGTCCTGTCTGTGGTGTGGAGGACGGTTCTGGAAAGTGAGACCTATCCCTCACCTCCAGCCAGGGGCTGCTGGGGTGGGCTGTGCTTCCTTCCATAAACAGAGCTGTCCTGTGCTTCGGCGAAGCCAGGCGTGTCCCCAGATCGTGGCTGTACGTCACCCTTAGAACCAAGGACTCAGAGGGACAGCACAGCATTGGGAGGAGGCTGCCTGAAAAACATGATGAATTGCTTGCACTTCACACTGGCCAAGCTCTCTGTTTCCTCCGGGACAAAGGAGAGCCCTCGCCAAGGCCTTGGGCCCACAGAAACTAGTCCCTGATTGGTTCTCCCAGGTTCTGCCTCTTGTTCCTACTCTGTATTATGACCACACTACCTTCTTTGCATGGCTAGGAAGTGCCACTTCATCTTCTGTCTGCCTAGAGGGCTCTTACCCAGCCTGCCACGTCCCCGTGCTCTGTGGACCGCACCTGTCTGTCTCTCTGCCCTTCCTGGCTAATCCCTATTCTTCACTCAGTCCCAGCTAGAAGGTCATTACTTCCCAGGCAAGGTTAGTCCCTGTCACACTTGTCTGGAGCCATATATTGTCCTTGTGTGGTGCCGGCACCCAACAAAATGCTAAGGTCCTGTCCCTTCATATCTAAAATGTGGTCTGGCTTAAACATAGGGTCATTGAAGATGTTCCTGATTGGGGGCCGGGGAGTTAGCTCAGTGGTTCCGGCGCCTGTCTTGCAAGCGCAAGGACCCGGGTTCGATTCCCCGGTAACCACATAACAATACTGGGTGTGGAGACCCACACCCAGCAGCAACCAGTACCACATACCACAGCACTGGGCGTGGTGGCTCACGCCTGTAATCCCAGCACTCG